>CM038716.1:9054265-9236765 GCA_021613375.1 Megaleporinus macrocephalus
TGAAATCCACATATTTCACATCAACCAGTTTACAAATAGAGGGAAGAAGAAGAACTCGTCAGCATCTCTTGATAGACAGTGCGTTTGTGGTGTTAGTGCTGAGGTAAACATCTGTATGATGATCTGAGCTGATCTGTTTGGGGTCATCCTGTATGGATGACTGGACCTTCTCTGGTCAGACTAATCCAGTTACAGTTATTTAATGAATTTAATTGGACAGAAATCGAATCTGGACTTTTTTTGCACTAAATTTGCCCTAAAATTTGCAGGAAAGTGGCAGTAACTGGTGGGGGTGCTCAAACTTTTGCACACAACTCAGATCTCAACTACTCTGCAAAAGCTTCAGGCACCTGAGATTATATTTAAAACCTTGTTTATGTGGTTAACATTAACCATTTCCAAACCATCCCCTTGACACAGCTCGGTATTAATTGGTAATTGATGGCTTGGTTAATCAATACTTAATTAAAAACGGCTAAACGAAATAATTACTCATCACGCAATCACTTAATGTTTGCATTGGCAGTTGTTGTGCAAATATAATCAGTATAACTGGTTTTAATAGTTAGGTGTTCGGTGCTGAAGACTTTGCAGGCCTGTGTTTGTGTATATACATACACTGAGTTGCCACTTTATTAGGTACGCCAACCTTGAACCTGTCTGCCTTATAGGTCCACTATAAAGGAGCACAACTGGACTGTAGCTCATCTGACAGTTTATCACAGCTAGGGTGCTAGGGACAGCGGTGGCCACTTTATTGGAAACCCCTCCCTAGTAGCTCCATGCAAAAGACTGGCTCCCGTCTCTTGAAGGACAGTTTGTGTGGCTGTAGATCCTATCGTTTCTGACCACAGAGCTTCTCCTGTCTCACACCTACCAGCACTACTAATGATATAGAGGAGCTGCCAAGCTGTGTGCTGACCAATGAGCTACAGTGAAGTTGTACCTCCACAGTGGACTTTCTAGGAGAAGGTCAGTGAGTGGAAGCACGAGGCTGACCTAATCTAGCAGCTCACTGTATATGCAGTGTATATGTGTATACACGGACACACTCACACACACACTCCCCACTGTGTACTCCTGACCACCACTGCAGAGTGCTTGCCCCCTTTTTAAGGAGAAAGCACTCTTGACTACATTTCCCATGAGCCCCGAGGCTCAAGCCCTCTTCTGAGTGTGTAGTGATGCACTGAAGGTGCTGGAACATCAGCGCTTTCTGCTCACGGCTGAACGCTAGAGCCGATTATTCAGTGAATGAATGAATGAATGTAGTGCAATTTAAAGTCGAGTAAAGAAAAATCGGATTCAGGTCCGGAATTTTTGGCAATCTGAAGTGTTTCCTGTGTCTTTATTTTAAAACTATAGTTCAGGGGTTCCCAACCTTTTGCAACCCAAGGCCCAGTTAACCCACCCCAAAACTTTTCCACAGCCCCCCATATTTTATACTGCTGTTTAAAACCAAATACAGTTCAATCATCCATACGTCCTGTGAAACTGACTGCATGATCTCACAACAAAGGAAACGAACCATCTACAGCACTTCTAGTCTCACCTGATGAGCTGGCTGATGATGTTTGCCAGCTACCAAGTGGTGGATGTCAGATTGAAGTGCAGAAAGTTGAAAACGGAGCTCAACATTAAACCTAGTCCTGTTTTTGGTCCAGCCTTTGCTATAAGCTGCGCAACACGGTAGGAAGCCTCAACAGCTTTAGCATTATGGGTTCCAGAGCAAGACAATTCAAGGGTCTTTCTCCTGCTTTGGTCTTCTTTAAGTTTGTTCTCAAAAATGTCCACAGGTTTAGATATTCGCTGTGTTTAGTCTCCAGATGTCGACGTAACTTGGTTGCTTCAACTCTTCCTTTGGCTCGTTTTCTGTTCTTCTGCTTTATTTTCTTCTTCTTTTTCATTTATACTTGCTTTTCTCAGTTCTCTCAGCTGCTTCACTTGTAGATGGTCCAGCTTCAGGGTCTTTTGTTGTCAAAGACCCTGTTTTAACCATTTATCCATGATGTGTACACAAGACCACAGCTTTACTTAGACTGAAGTAGCTAACTAACGAGTTAGTTCATCCACTAGCTAGTGCTGCGTGTCACGTGACTGTACTACACCAAACCAATCAAAGAACTCAAAACTAAACATGTTCTGTTTTGCAAATAAACGAACTAAATGTGCTGAACTATCTATTTATTGGAGAATATGATCTATATTATAAGAGTATAATCTATATATCTGATATAGAGTATATGCTATAGAGTATAAGAGTATAATCTATATATCCGATATAGAGTATATGCTAAAGAGTATAAGAGTATAATCTATATATCCGATATAGAGTATATGCTAAAGAGTATAAGAGTATAATCTATATATCCGATATAGAGTATATGCTAAAGAGTATAAGAGTATAATCTATATATCCGATATAGAGTATATGCTAAAGAGTATAAGAGTATAATCTATATATCCGATATAGAGTATATGCTAAAGAGTATAAGAGTATAATCTATATATCCGATATAGAGTATATGCTATAGAGTATAAGAGTATAATCTATATATCCAATATAGAGTATATGCTAAAGAGTATAAGAGTATAATCTATATATCCAATATAGAGTATATGCTATAGAGTATAAGAGTATAATCTATATATCCGATATAGAGTATATGCTATAGAGTATAAGAGTATAATCTATATATCCGATATAGAGTATATGCTAAAGAGTATAAGAGTATAATCTATATATCCGATATAGAGTATATGCTAAAGAGTATAAGAGTATAATCTATATATCCGATATAGAGTATATGCTAAAGAGTATAAGAGTATAATCTATATATCCGATATAGAGTATATGCTAAAGAGTATAAGAGTATAATCTATATATCCGATATAGAGTATATGCTTAAGAGTATAAGAGTATAATCTATATATCCGATATAGAGTATATGCTATAGAGTATAAGAGTATAATCTATATATCCGATATAGAGTATATGCTATAGAGTATAAGAGTATAATCTATATATCCGATATAGAGTATATGCTAAAGAGTATAAGAGTATAATCTATATATCCGATATAGAGTATATGCTAAAGAGTATAAGAGTATAATCTATATATCCGATATAGAGTATATGCTAAAGAGTATAAGAGTATAATCTATATATCCGATATAGAGTATATGCTAAAGAGTATAAGAGTATAATCTATATATCCGATATAGAGTATATGCTATAGAGTATAAGAGTATAATCTATATATCCGATATAGAGTATATGCTAAAGAGTATAAGAGTATAATCTATATATCCGATATAGAGTATATGCTATAGAGTATAAGAGTATAATCTATATATCCGATGTAGAGTATATGCTATAGAGTATAAGAGTATAATCTATATATCCGATATAGAGTATATGCTAAAGAGTATAAGAGTATAATCTATATATCCGATATAGAGTATATGCTAAAGAGTATAAGAGTATAATCTATATATCCGATATAGAGTATATGCTAAAGAGTATAAGAGTATAATCTATATATCCGATATAGAGTATATGCTAAAGAGTATAAGAGTATAATCTATATATCCGATATAGAGTATATGCTAAAGAGTATAAGAGTATAATCTATATATCCGATATAGAGTATATGCTTAAGAGTATAAGAGTATAATCTATATATCCGATATAGAGTATATGCTATAGAGTATAAGAGTATAATCTATATATCCGATATAGAGTATATGCTAAAGAGTATAAGAGTATAATCTATATATCCGATATAGAGTATATGCTAAAGAGTATAAGAGTATAATCTATATATCCGATATAGAGTATATGCTAAAGAGTATGAGTATAATCTATATATCCGATATAGAGTATATGCTAAAGAGTATAAGAGTATAATCTATATATCCGATATAGAGTATGTGCTAAAGAGTATAAGAGTATAATCTATATATCCGATATAGAGTATATGCTTACGAGTATAAGAGTATAATCTATATATCCGATATAGAGTATATGCTATAGAGTATAAGAGTATAATCTATATATCCGATATAGAGTATATGCTAAAGAGTATAAGAGTATAATCTATATATCCGATATAGAGTATATGCTAAAGAGTATAAGAGTATAATCTATATATCCGATATAGAGTATATGCTAAAGAGTATAAGAGTATAATCTATATATCCGATATAGAGTATATGCTAAAGAGTATAAGAGTATAATCTATATATCCGATATAGAGTATATGCTTAAGAGTATAAGAGTATAATCTATATATCCGATATAGAGTATATGCTTAAGAGTATAAGAGTATAATCTATATATCCGATATAGAGTATATGCTAAAGAGTATAAGAGTATAATCTATATATCCGATATAGAGTATATGCTAAAGAGTATAAGAGTATAATCTATATATCCGATATAGAGTATATGCTATAGAGTATAAGAGTATAATCTATATATCCGATATAGAGTATATGCTAAAGAGTATAAGAGTATAATCTATATATCCGATATAGAGTATATGCTAAAGAGTATAAGAGTATAATCTATATATCCGATATAGAGTATATGCTAAAGAGTATAAGAGTATAATCTATATATCCAATATAGAGTATATGCTAAAGAGTATAAGAGTATAATCTATATATCCGATATAGAGTATATGCTAAAGAGTATGAGTATAATCTATATATCCGATATAGAGTATATGCTAAAGAGTATAAGAGTATAATCTATATATCCGATATAGAGTATATGCTAAAGAGTATAAGAGTATAATCTATATATCCAATATAGAGTATATGCTTACGAGTATAAGAGTATAATCTATATATCCGATATAGAGTATATGCTATAGAGTATAAGAGTATAATCTATATATCCGATATAGAGTATATGCTAAAGAGTATAAGAGTATAATCTATATATCCGATATAGAGTATATGCTAAAGAGTATAAGGGTATAATCTATATATCTGATATAGAGTATATGCTAAAGAGTATAAGAGTATAATCTATATATCCGATATAGAGTATATGCTATAGAGTATAAGGGTATAATCTATATATCTGATATAGAGTATATGCTAAAGAGTATAAGAGTATAATCTATATATCCGATATAGAGTATATGCTATAGAGTATAAGAGTATAATCTATATATCCGATATAGAGTATATGCTATAGAGTATAAGAGTATAATCTATATATCCGATGTAGAGTATATGCTATAGAGTATAAGAGTATAATCTATATATCCGATATAGAGTATATGCTATAGAGTATAAGAGTATAATCTATATATCCGATGTAGAGTATATGCTATAGAGTATAAGAGTATAATCTATATATCCGATATAGAGTATATGCTATAGAGTATAAGAGTATAATCTATATATCCGATATAGAGTATATGCTAAAGAGTATAAGAGTATAATCTATATATCCGATATAGAGTATATGCTAAAGAGTATAAGAGTATAATCTATATATCCGATATAGAGTATATGCTAAAGAGTATAAGAGTATAATCTATATATCCGATATAGAGTATATGCTAAAGAGTATAAGAGTATAATCTATATATCTGATATAGAGTATATGCTAAAGAGTATAAGAGTATAATCTATATATCCGATATAGAGTATATGCTATAGAGTATAAGGGTATAATCTATATATCTGATATAGAGTATATGCTAAAGAGTATAAGAGTATAATCTATATATCCGATATAGAGTATATGCTATAGAGTATAAGAGTATAATCTATATATCCGATATAGAGTATATGCTATAGAGTATAAGAGTATAATCTATATATCCGATGTAGAGTATATGCTATAGAGTATAAGAGTATAATCTATATATCCGATATAGAGTATATGCTATAGAGTATAAGAGTATAATCTATATATCCGATGTAGAGTATATGCTATAGAGTATAAGAGTATAATCTATATATCCGATATAGAGTATATGCTATAGAGTATAAGAGTATAATCTATATATCCGATATAGAGTATATGCTAAAGAGTATAAGAGTATAATCTATATATCCGATATAGAGTATATGCTAAAGAGTATAAGAGTATAATCTATATATCCGATATAGAGTATATGCTAAAGAGTATAAGAGTATAATCTATATATCCGATATAGAGTATATGCTAAAGAGTATAAGAGTATAATCTATATATCTGATATAGAGTATATGCTAAAGAGTATAAGAGTATAATCTATATATCCGATATAGAGTATATGCTATAGAGTATAAGGGTATAATCTATATATCTGATATAGAGTATATGCTAAAGAGTATAAGAGTATAATCTATATATCCGATATAGAGTATATGCTATAGAGTATAAGGGTATAATCTATATATCTGATATAGAGTATATGCTAAAGAGTATAAGAGTATAATCTATATATCTGATATAGAGTATATGCTAAAGAGTATAAGAGTATCGTATATATATATATATATATATATATACACACACACACACACATATACAGAGATCTGAAAGAAATCAGTCTCTCTCTCTCTGTCTCTTTCGTCTGTCTCTCTCTATTGCTCTCTCTCTCCCCCCGTCTCTCTCTCTCTCTCTGTCTCTCTCTCTCTCTCTCCATCTGTCTCTCTCTCTCTTCCCCCCTCTCTCTCTCTCTCTGTTTGTCTCTGTCTCTCTCTCTGTCTCTTTCTCTCTCTCTCTTTCGTCTGTCTCTCTCTATTGCTCTCTCTGTCTATCTGTCTGTCTCTCTCTCTCTCTCTGTCTCTCCATCTCTCTCTATCTCACCATCTGTCTCTCTCTCTCTTCCCCCCTTTCTCTCTCTCTCCGTCTGTCTCTCTCCGTTTGTCTCTGTCTGTCTCTCTCTCTTTCTCTGTCTCTCTGTCTGTCTCTCGCTCTCTCTCTGTCTCTGTGATTTTCTCTCTCTCTTTCCCCCGTTTGTCTCTCTCGCTCTCTGTCTTTGTCTGTCTCTCTCTCTTTCTGTGTCTCTCTCTTTCCCCCGTTTGTCTCTCTCTGTTTGCTGAAGCTCCTGCAGGTTGTCTCTCTCTCTCTCTCTGAAGGTGCTATATTTGGCTCAGTGTGAGGAGGCTGTGCTGTCAATGAGATGGTTCTCCTCCGTCGTCACCCCCACCGAGATGTAACGTGGAGAACTGACCGAATACCGTCCACACGCACAATAACACAAGTTCAGTAGGAGCGCGTCCACTTTTCCATCCTATTCATTCTCTAAGGGAATCCGTCCATCCATCAGAAAGCTGTGTCCAAGCCCGAATCACACAATCAGACCGGACAGTCTGGAGGTGGAGAGGTGTTGATATTTAGAAAACTGGGGGACGAGTTACGCAGCCAAGAAAACGAATAACAATAGAGTTGCTTTGTGTTGCGCAACCATAATGAAGAAGCTCAGACGCAGCAGGACGGCGTGCGAGCTGATGAAATGATACCGCACACTCGGAGAAGCTCCAGCTCCCAAAATAAAAGTAAAGAAATTGCGTTTATATTACATCGTTGTGGTGTGGAAACCCCAGCAGGCCATTAGGGCTGAACGCAGTGCAGACATCTGGAGCCGTACGGGAGGAGCAGTTCATCTTCTACAGCCTTCATCCCATTTCAGTCTTGAGGGGAGGAAGTGTGATCGGCGGCCAGACGTAATCAAAGCCCTACGTCTGCTTTCTCACTCTTAAAGGCTGTTAATAACTGTTACTACAGCTTTTCAGATCTGATAGGACGTTCCTCAGTGGAGCAGAACGACAGGGTGTGAAGGAAGGAAGGCCTGGAGCGACAGCTATGTGGGTTAATGGGATCTTTAAAGAGTTCCTCACAGAAAATAAGTGTACTGAAACTTTATTTTCGTGAGTAAAATAAAGTATATTTCCAGAGTGTACTTTCTGTAGTAGGTCATTTTAATGTACTAGTAATGTACAAGGATAGTTAAAGTATATTTCCTAAGTATTCTTTCTGTAGTGAGTATATTAATGCCAATGTATTAGTAATATATTTATTAAGTGTACCATTTAAATACATCTTGGCGCAAGTAAAGTTGAAGTATATTTCCAGAGTATACTTTCCATAGCAAGTATGCTAATGTTAATTCTTGGCGTAAGTATAGTTGAAGTATATTTCATGAGTATACTTTCTGTAGTGAGTCTATTGTTGCCAATATACTCGTAATATACTTGTAAGTGTACTATTTAAATACATCTTGGCGTAAGTCCAGTTTAAATATATTTCCAGAGTATACTTTCCATAACAAGTATACTAATGTTAATGTACTAGTGAGATACTTAAGTGTCCCATTTAAATATTTCTTTGCCCACTATAGCTGAAGTATATTTTCAGAGTATATTTTCTGTAATGAGTCTATTGTCAATGGACTAGTAATATGCTTGTAAGTGTACTATTTGAGTACATCTTGGTGTAAGTAAAGTTAAAATATATTTCCAGAGTATACTTTCTGTAGCAAGTACACCAATGTTAATGTACTAGTAAAATACTCAAGTGTCCTATTTAAATATTTCTTGGTGCAAGTATAGCTGAAGTATATTTCCCAACAATAAATTCTGTAGTAAGTCTATTAATACCAATGTACTAGTAATATACTTGTAAGTGTACTTTTTAAATACATCTTGGCGTGAGTAAAGTTAAAGTATATTAGTGTACTTTTGTAGTAGGTAGACTAATGTTATTGTGTTAGTAATATACTCGTATGTGTCCTATTTAAATATTTCTTTGCACAAGTATAGTTGAAGTATATTTCATGAGTATACTTTCTGTAGTGAGTATATTAATGCCATTATACTCGTAATATACTTGTAAGTGTACTATTTATATACATTGTGGCGTAAGTAAAGTTGAAATATATTTCCAGAATATACTTTCTGTAGCAAGTACGCTACTGTTAATGTACTAGTAATATACTTGTAAGTGTATAATTTATATACTTCTTGCCGTTTTTTAAAATATACACAGCCATAACATTAAAACCACCTCCCTGTATCTCCACTCACTGTCCACTGTATCAGCTCCACTGACCATACAGGACCTACACTCACTGTCCACTGTATCAGCTCCACTGACCATACAGGACCTCCACTCACTGTCCACTGTATCAGCTCCACTGACCATACAGGACCTACACTCACTGTCCACTGTATCAGCTCCACTGACCATACAGGAGCTCCACTCACTGTCCACTGTATCAGCTCCACTGACCATACAGGAGCTCCACTCACTGTCCACTGTATCAGCTCCACTGACCATACAGGAGCTCCACTCACTGTCCACTGTATCAGCTCCACTGACCATACAGGAGCTCCACTCACTGTCCACTGTATCAGCTCCACTGACCATACAGGAGCTCCACTCACTGTCCACTGTATCATCTCCACTGACCATACAGGACCTCCACTCACTGTCCACTGTATCAGCTCCACTGACCATACAGGACCTCCACTCACTGTCCACTGTATCAGCTCCACTGACCATACAGGACCTCCACTCACTGTCCACTGTATCAGCTCCACTGACCATACAGGACCTCCACTCACTGTCCACTGTATCAGCTCCACTGACCATACAGGACCTCCACTCACTGTCCACTGTATCAGCTCCACTGACCATACAGGAGCTCCACTTACAGACTGTAGTTCATCTGATTCTCTGTATACTTTATTACTCTGTTCTTTAATGATCAGGACCCCCACAGGACCACCACAGAGCAGCTACTATTAACTACCATTAACCGCTAACAAACTACTATAGAATACTATAGGGATTCTAGTCCTCTCTCTAATAGTCACGTTTCAGCACTGTGTGTATGTGTGTGTGGACCGTGAGAGGGTCTTGCTAAGTGATCATCATCTCCACCAGACCATGAAGGACAGTGTCCATGTGATTGATTCCCCCCCCCCCCAACCCCACAGAGCACATCACCAGGCTTGTAACTGTGCACATGTGACCTGAGAAGCTTAAATAGAGTTTATTATCACTATTAATACAACAATCACACTTAATTACAATTCAATTAAATTAAACTTTAACTTACAGTTTTCTCCATATATATATAATATACTGTAATATATCAGCGTACACTGAAGTATACTTAATTTAAGAGCACTTAGTATACTTTTATATATTACTAATAGAAATGTACTTAAATACAACTAAATATACTTAACTGTACTATTTTGAGACTCCATTATGTATATTAAAGTAAATCTTAAGTACACCTTCTTCTACCAGTTCTGTGTTTTTATAATATACTTTGTATCTACTTGGAGTATATTTGAATTCAACATATATATTTATAATTCAGTAACAATATTTAAACAATACTTTGTATGTTACATTCCTAAATATATTTTAGTTGAAAGTAAATGAAAGAATATTAAAAAAAAATACTGAATCATAACGATGTCTCAAAATGGTACAGTTATTTAAATATATATATATATATATATATATATATATATATATATATATATATATATATATATATATATATATATATATATTAATAGCACGATGATATTTATATAGCATACTAAGTACATAGTTAGTACACAAGAATAGCACACTTTTATTACATTAATCATAAGTTAATACAAAGTATAGTGTACTTTTCTTAACCTGAGTAACCCTTGTGGGGAAAAAGGATACTTAAGAGCACTAGAAGTGTATTTAAATTATTAAATTGAATTAAATGATTTTTTTGAATATACTCTTAGTGCTTTTAAGTATAGTGCTTATTCATAAGTGGTAACCGGGAGTTACTGCAGCTATAGGAACCCACTGTTATGTGTCAACTAAGTTTGTGGTAAGCAGCTAAACTCAGTCCAGTTGAGTTGCAGCTTTAAAGTCTTTATATTACACTGACGAGTCGGGATCCCAAGATTTGATTCTCCATCAGGAGTCAGGAATTAATCTCAAAGCACTGAACTCCACACACCTTGCGCTTCTCTTCACAGGTGTATATATAGAATCATGCAGGTACCTGTTATGTTTTCCAGGGGGCACCCTCAGGGGAACGCTCAGGACCTTCTGAGCCCACCGAAAGGAAGCCCCAATGTTTGGGTGGGTTTCCTCCTGGTACTCTGGTTTCCTCCCACAGTCCAAACACATGCATGTTAGGATCCTCACTCTAAACTGCCCGTAGGTGTGAGTGTGTGTTGGCCATGCAATGGACTGGCGGCCTGTCCATGGTGTAACCCGCCTTCGCCCGATGACACTGGGATAAAGTGGGAGATGATGGATGGATGGATGGTGTGGATGAAGTCACACGCTAAAACAGGCCGAGCTAAATGAACAGCCCAACTGACGAGCATGTAAATGTTGAGTAACATTAAAAAAAAGATCTGGTTCACAAAGTCACATGACCTACAGTCCACATAAGTGATGTGTCAGAGGGGAGTTCATTCTGGATTGAGTCTATTAATCCAACATTGTCAATAAAAAAGTGAGAGAACCTTCACAGGGAAAGGAAGTACTCACTCTTCCAATGTTGAAGAAGTGAACAAGCCAGTGTGTGTGATTCAAGATTCAAGATTCAAGAGTTTTATTGTCATGTGTACAGCAGAACAGACAGTTACACTGTACAATGAAATTCTTACTTTGCTGTTCCTCCATTCACCAATAGATAAAGAAAACAAAAAAAGAAATAATAAAAAATATATACAAAATATACAAAGTATAAGATTATAAGTTGAAGTAGATAAAAGTATTTTTATAGTTAAAAAATAAAAAATAAAAGTTACGTGTGCTTTTATGTGCAAGTATGAAGAGCAGCAGCCATAAAGTGCAAGTTGCAAGAAACAAATGTAAACAATAATGTTTTTGAGTGAGTAGCGAATGTAAACAGTGTTGTATGTAAACAGCAGTACAGTGAGTGTAAACAGTATTGTATGTAAACAGCAGTACAGTGAGTGTAAACAGTATTGTATGTAAACAGCAGTACAGTGAGTGTAAACAGCAGTACAGTGAGTGTAAACAGTATTGTATGTAAACAGCAGTACAGTGAATGTAAACAGTATTGTATGTAAACAGCAGTACAGTAAGTGTAAACAGTATTGTATGTAAACAGCAGTACAGTGAGTGTAAACAGTATTGTATGTAAACAGCAGTACAGTGAATGTAAACAGTATTGTATGTAAACAGCAATACAGTGAGTGTAAACAGTATTGTATGTAAACAGCAGTACAGTGAATGTAAACAGTATTGTATGTAAACAGCAGTACAGTGAGTGTAAACAGTATTGTATGTAAACAGCAGTACAGTGAATGTAAACAGTATTGTATGTAAACAGCAGTACAGTGAATGTAAACAGTATTGTATGTTAACAGCAGTACAGTGTATGTAAACAGTATTGTATGTAAACAGCAGTACAGTGAGTGTAAACAGTATTGTATGTAAACAGCAGTACAGTGAGTGTAAACAGCAGTACAGTGAGTGTAAACAGTATTGTATGTAAACAGCAGTACAGTGTATGTAAACAGTATTGTATGTAAACAGCAGTACAGTGAATGTAAACAGTATTGTATGTAAACAGCAGTAAAGTGAGTGTAAACAGCAGTACAGTGAGTGTAAACAGTATTGTATGTAAACAGCAGTACAGTGAATGTAAACAGTATTGTATGTAAACAGCAGTACAGTGAGTATAAACAGTATTGTATGTAAACAGCAGTACAGTGAATGTAAACAGTATTGTATGTAAACAGCAGTACAGTGAGTGTAAACAGTATTGTATGTAAACAGCAGTACAGTGAGTGTGAACAGTATTGTATGTAAACAGCAGTACAGTGTATGTAAACAGTATTGTATGTAAACAGCAGTACAGTGAGTGTAAACAGTATTGTATGTAAACAGCAGTACAGTGAGTGTAAACAGTATTGTATGTAAACAGCAGTACAGTGAATGTAAACAGTATTGTATGTAAACAGCAGTACAGTGAATGTAAACAGTATTGTATGTAAACAGCAGTACAGTGAATGTAAACAGTATTATATGTAAACAGCAGTACAGTGAATGTAAACAGTATTGTATGTAAACAGCAGTACAGTGAGTGTAAACAGTATTGTATGTAAACAGCAGTACAGTGAGTGTAAACAGTATTGTATGTAAACAGCAGTATAGTGAATGTAAACAGTATTGTATGTAAACAGCAGTACAGTGAATGTAAACAGTATTATATGTAAACAGCAGTACAGTGAATGTAAACAGTATTGTATGTAAACAGCAGTACAGTGAGTGTAAACAGTATTATATGTAAACAGCAGTACAGTGTATGTAAACAGTATTGTATGTAAACAGCAGTACAGTGAGTGTAAACAGTATTGTATGTAAACAGCAGTACAGTGAATGTAAACAGTATTGTATGTAAACAGCAGTACAGTGAGTGTAAACAGTATTGTATGTAAACAGCAGTACAGTGAATGTAAACAGTATTGTATATAAACAGCAGTACAGTGAGTGTACAGTATTGTATGTAAACAGCAGTACAGTGAATGTAAACAGTATTATATGTAAACAGCAGTACAGTGAATGTAAACAGTATTGTATGTAAACAGCAGTACAGTGAATGTAAACAGTATTGTATGTAAACAGCAGTACAGTGAGTGTAAACAGTATTGTATGTAAACAGCAGTACAGTGAATGTAAACAGTGTTGTATGTAAACAGCAGTACAGTGAGTGTAAACAGTGTTGTATGTAAACAGCAGTACAGTGAGTGTAAACAGTATTGTATGTAAACAGCAGTACAGTGAGTGTAAACAGTATTGTATGTAAACAGCAGTACAGTGAATGTAAACAGTATTGTATGTAAACAGCAGTACAGTGAATGTAAACAGTATTGTATGTAAACAGCAGTACAGTGAGTGTAAACAGTATTGTATGTAAACAGCAGTACAGTGAATGTAAACAGTATTGTATGTAAACAGCAGTACAGTGAGTGTAAACAGTATTGTATGTAAACAGCAGTACAGTGAGTGTAAACAGTATTGTATGTAAACAGCAGTACAGTGAGTGTAAACAGTATTGTATGTAAACAGCAGTACAGTGAGTGTAAACAGTATTGTATGTAAACAGCAGTACAGTGAATGTAAACAGTATTGTATGTAAACAGCAGTACAGCGAGTGTAAACAGTATTGTATGTAAACAGCAGTACAGCGAGTGTAAACAGTATTGTATGTAAACAGCAGTACAGCGAGTGTAAACAGTATTGTATGTAAACAGCAGTACAGTGAGTGTAAACAGTATTGTATGTAAACAGCAGTACAGTGAATGTAAACAGTATTGTATGTAAACAGCAGTACAGTGTATGTAAACAGTATTGTATGTAAACAGCAGTACAGCGAGTGTAAACAGTATTGTATGTAAACAGCAGTACAGCGAGTGTAAACAGTATTGTATGTAAACAGCAGTACAGTGAGTGTAAACAGTATTGTATGTAAACAGCAGTACAGTGAATGTAAACAGTATTGTATGTAAACAGCAGTACAGTGTATGTAAACAGTATTGTATGTAAACAGCAGTACAGCGAGTGTAAACAGTATTGTATGTAAACAGCAGTACAGTGAGTGTAAACAGTATTGTATGTAAACGGCAGTACAGCGAGTGTAAACAGTATTGTATTAGAACAGCAGTACAGTGAGTGTAAACAGTATTGTATGTAAACAGCAGTACAGTGAGTGTACAGTATTGTATGTAAACAGCAGTACAGTGAATGTAAACAGTATTGTATGTAAACGGCAGTACAGTGAGTGTAAACAGTATTGAATGTAAACAGCAGTACAGTGAGTGTAAACAGTATTGTATGTAAACAGCAGTACAGTGAGTGTAAACAGTATTGAATGTAAACAGCAGTACAGTGAGTGTAAACAGTATTGAATGTAAACAGCAGTACAGTGAGTGTAAACAGTATTGTATGTAAACAGCAGTACAGTGAGTGTAAGGTTTAGTTAAAATCAGACCAGTTAAAACCAGTTCAGATAGGAGAGGTTGGAGAGGTAGTGTAAGAGATGTTCACAAGTCTGATGTCCTGTGAGTAGAAAGTGTTTGTCAGTCTTGTGGTCCTGGACTTCACACTCCTGTAACGTCTGCCTGAAGGTAAAAGTGTGAAGAGTGTGTGCTGGGGGTGTGTACTGTCCCTGATTATGTTGTGGGCCCTCCTGGTGACCCTGGTGTGGTAGATGTTCTGCAGTGAGGGGAAGGCTGGGGAGCCTTTCTGTCCTGAGCAGTAGAGTTTCCGAACCAGACGATGATGGAGCTGGTAAGAACACTCTCAATCACACTCCTGTAGAAGGTGTTACAGGAGTATGATTAAGAGTGTTCTTACCAGCTCCATCGTGTGTAACTGTGTATAATCGCAGATCTGAACTATTTAACTTTTTTTATTATTTGTAATCTTGTTCCCTCTTTTTATCCTAATTTCTTACTAATTAAATCTTAACTTTTATCTATTTTTAGTATTAGTATTATTTCTATTTTTTATATATATATATTTTTTTTCGTTTTAAGGATATTAGCTACTTTCTTCTCAGTTTTAATTTATAAGGATTCAATTTTCAATGTACTTCCGAGCTAAAAAAAAAAAAAAAAAAAAGTTGATTGATTGATTGAAATTAGCACGGCTCTCTTATATAAACCACGTCACCGTACGAGGGTTCTGATCTGGCGAAGGGTGAATACACATCAGCTCGCTTTCAAGCTTATCTACAACCACATCCTCTTAGCAAACATCACACCAAGTAAACTGTCTTCAGACTCATCGCCGAGCTGCCGGAGACACAGCCAAAGTCAACGCCGGGACTGAACATTTTTAGAAGTTGGCACTGACACCTTTTCAGTCCCACGTAAGCCGTAAATACACACACACTTCACCATGTATTACTGTACTTGTGGGGACTTTGCATGATTTCAAATACATACAGTCCAAATAGTTACACAAACCAAATACACATTCACTTAATTATTAATTATCGTAATTATAACAGAAATCCGAGTTTCTTGAATGACTATTTTGAACTACTTTCAAATAATAAAACTGAAATCAGGTAAATTGAGGAATTCATGGAAATGAATGAGGAAATTAATTTATTACAAAGATATAGAAAATTTTGTTGCTGTCCAACGAGCAACATGTGTCTCTATTTTTGTCCACTTTCATTTTTCTGCATTATTTGAACACGACAGTTACTGTTTACACTGTTGGGAAATTTCATGATGAATGAACCAATAGAAATGCTCCTAAATAGCTTTGAAAATGTTCTGGTTCCATAGACTTACATTGAAAGTAAAGACAGTTTTGTTCTCCCCTGTGAAGTTGCCATTTTGGGGACAATGTAATCTCAGTCGGGTCCCGTTTGACCAGGTTGTGTATCAAAGGGTTAAAATATGGGTTTGCTTCCATCAACGTATGTAACGAGGGCAGACCGCAGACGGGCGGCATGAAACATCTGGCTCCCTTGTTTGCTTTTATCTTTAGGGCCTGTATACAGGACACTGTGAGACAAAATAGTCCCCAAAGAAAATAATTATATATTATTATATATTATATATTAGTATTATTACCAGATTTGAACATCATCAACACTCATATAAACACTCAGAAGACATGTGTAGCTTCACTGGTGAATTTGATAGTAAATACATGTGTATATTTGTGTTGTAGACCTAGAGACCCCCTGGTTCCCATCACCACCGCTGTAAACACCATCACCACTATAAACACCATCACCACCGCTGTAAACACCATCACCACCACTGTAAACACCATCACCACCACTGTAAACACCATTACCACCACTGTAAGCAACATCATCACCACTGTAAACACCATCACCACCACTGTAAACACCATCACCACCACTGTAAACACCTCACCACCACGGTAAACACCATCACCTCCACTGTAAACACCATCACCACCACTATAAACACCATCACCTCCCCTGTAAACACCATCACCACCACTGTAAACACCATCACCACCACTGTAAGCAACATCATCACCACTGTAAACACCATCACCACCACTGTAAACACCACCACCACCACTGTAAACACCATCGCCACCACTGTAAACACCACCACCACCACTGTAAACACCATCACCACCACTGTAAACATCACCACTGTAAACACTATTACCATCACTGTAAACATCACCACCACTGTACATACCATCACCACCACTGTAAACACCATCACCACCACTGTAAACATCACCACCACTGTAAACACCATCACCACCACTGTAAACATCACCACAACTGTAAACATCAGCACCACTATAAACACCATCACCACCACTGTACTCATCACCACCACTGTAAACACCATCACCACCACTGTAAACACCATCACCACCACTGTAAACACCATAACCGCCACTGTAAACACCATCACCACTGTAAACACCATCACCACCACTTCAAACATCAGCACCACTGTAAACACCATCACCATCACCACCACTGTAAACACCATCACCACCACTGTAAACATCACCACTGTAAACACCATTACCACCACTGTAAACATTACCATCACTGTAAACATCACCACCACTGTACATACCATCACCACTACTGTAAACACCATCACCACCACTGTAAACATCACCACCACTGTAAACACCATCACCACCACTGTAAACATCACCACAACTGTAAACATCAGCACCACTATAAACACCATCACCACCACTGTACTCATCACCACCACTGTAAACACCATAACCGCCACTGTAAACACCATCACCACTGTAAACACCATCACCACCACTTCAAACATCAGCACCACTGTAAACACCATTACCACTGCTGTAAACATCAGCACCACTGTAAACACCCTCACCAACATTGTAAAAACCATCACCACCACTTCAAACATCAGCACCACTGTAAACACCATTACCACTGCTGTAAACATCAGCACCACTGTAAACACCATCACCACCACTGTAAACATCACCACAACTGTAAACATCAGCACCACTATAAACACCATCACCACCACTGTACTCATCACCACCACTGTAAACACCATAACCGCCACTGTAAACACCATCACCACTGTAAACACCATCACCACCACTGTAAACACCATCACCACCACTGTAAACACCATAACCGCCACTGTAAACACCATCACCACTGTAAACACCATCACCACCACTTCAAACATCAGCACCACTGTAAACACCATCACCATCACCACCACTGTAAACACCATCACCACCACTGTAAACATCACCACTGTAAACACCATTACCACCACTGTAAACATTACCATCACTGTAAACATCACCACCACTGTACATACCATCACCACTACTGTAAACACCATCACCACCACTGTAAACATCACCACCACTGTAAACACCATCACCACCACTGTAAACATCACCACAACTGTAAACATCAGCACCACTATAAACACCATCACCACCACTGTACTCATCACCACCACTGTAAACACCATAACCGCCACTGTAAACACCATCACCACTGTAAACACCATCACCACCACTTCAAACATCAGCACCACTGTAAACACCATTACCACTGCTGTAAACATCAGCACCACTGTAAACACCCTCACCAACATTGTAAAAACCATCACCACCACTTCAAACATCAGCACCACTGTAAACACCATTACCACTGCTGTAAACATCAGCACCACTGTAAACACCCTCACCAACATTGTAAAAACCATCACCACCACTTCAAACATCAGCACCACTGTAAACACCATCACCACCACTGTAAACATCAGCACCACTGTAAATAACATCAGCACCACCACTGTAAACACCATCACCACCACTGTAAACACCATCACCACCACTGTAAACATCAGCACCACTGTAAATAACATCAGCACCACTGTAAATAACATCAGCACCACTGTAAACACCCTCACCAACATTGTAAAAACCATCACCACCACTGTAAACATCACCACTACTGTAAACATCAGTACCACTATAAACACCATCAGCACCACTATACACACCATCACCACAGTAAACAACATCACCACTGTAAACATCCACAACACTGTAAACACCATCACCACCACTGTAAACATCATCACTACCACTGTAAACAACATCACCACCACTGTAAGCAATATCATCACCACTATAAACACCATCACCACCACTATAAACACCATCACCTCCACTGTAAACACCATCTCCTCCACTGTAAACACCATCACCACCACTGTAAACATTATCACCACCACTGTAAACATCATCACTACCACTGTAAACATCATCACTACCACTGTAAACATCACCACCACTGTAAACACCATCACCACCACTGTAAACACCATCACCACCACTGTAAACACCATCACCACCACTATAAACATCACCACCACTGTAAACACCATCACCACCACTGTAAACACCATCACCACTGTACATGTCAGCACCACTGTGAATTAAGGGTTCTTTAGAAAAGACAGTGGTTCTGTTTATAGCCTTGAGGTTTATATGGACCTATTTACATGCTAACATGGTTCTACTGCATGGTGTGATGATGTTCTATATGCTTCCATATAGCACAGAAAAGGGTTCTGCTATAGTTCTGAAGCTTGTAATAATAGAAGAACCCTTTTTTGGTACTATATACAGAACCATATACAACACCATCAGTCTGAGGAACCATTCAAGCATGTAAAGCTTCAGTTTCATACTTTCCTGGATCTGAAAAAGGAGCTCCCTGACCAACTTCTCTACACTTCACAGGGATTTGCTTGACCACACACACAGGATTCCCTGGATCACGAGTCCTGGACTGAACTCAACCCAAAGCAAATTATTGAAACAACCCCCACCACACAAACTGGGCGAGGGAGGGAAGGAGGAACGAGGAGGCCGCCGGGCATGCTCAGTCTAAAGCGTCTGACTCGCCCCCGTCCGGTGACTCACCGCTCCTCCGTCGCTCACCCCGGCCTCCCCATCACCCCTTCTCTGCCTGCCAGTAAAACACTCCTTATAGTAGGCTGATGAATCATCACAGCATAATAGATGGAGCCTCGCAGTTCAGGGCAGTGAGTGGCCTAACAAGGCCGATAAGCCTCGGGGAAGCTTTCAGAGGCCCACTTGAAAGCCACGGCCCACCCAAATGTGCTGACTGACCCATATAAATCAGTTTAAAACCGCCTTATGTCAGGAGGTCTTCAAAGAAATATGAATAATGATGGTGGCGCAGCCAGCATGAGTGCCTTTGTGTTACATTAAGCCTTGTCGCCCCCTAGTGTTCTGTTAGCAGAGATGCATTTCTGGGAAGACAAGACTGCAGTGGGCGTTCAGAGGGGTTTGGTCTGGTTTTAGAGAAAGTCAGAACTCTTCACAGTGGTGGTGAATGGAACCAGACGTCCTCCTCTAAAAGCTCCTCACAGAAAGTGATTACAGTAGATGTTATAAACACACTGTCTGATTCTGAGACGCTGTTTATGATAGTTTAGAGAAGATCTCAGTCTTAAACTCCATTCATGGTGGAGGGATACATGCAGGACGCTGTGAGGTTCAAATAGTCCCCAAAGAAAACCTAGTATTTTCAGATCTTCCACATTTTACCATCAACATCCAGATAAACTTAGAAGACACGTGTAGCTTCACTGGTGGGTTTGATAGTAAATACAGTGTGTATATTTGTGTTGTAGACATGGTGACCCTTGGTTCCTATCACCATTACTGTAAACACCATCACCGCCACCATAAACACCATCACCACCACTGTAAACACCATCACTGTAAACACCATCACCACTACTGTGAACATCACCACCGTTGTAAACAACATCACCACCACTGTGAACATCATCACCACCACTGTAAACACCATCACCACCACTATAAACACCATCACCACCACTGTAAACAACATCACCACCACTGTAAACACCATCACCACCACTATAAACATCATCACCACCACTATAAACATCATCACCACCACCACAAACACCATCACCACCACTATAAACACCATCACCACCACTATAAACACCATCACCACCACTGTAAACACCATCACCACCACTGTAAACAACTTCAACACCACTGTAAACACCATCACCACCACTATAAACATCATCACCACCACTGTAAACACCATCACCACCACTGTAAACAACATCAACACCACTGTAAACACCATCACCACCACTGTGAACATCACCACCGTTGTAAACAACATCACCACTGTAAACACCATCACCACCACCATAAACACCATCACCACCACTACAAACACCATCACCACCACCATAAACACCATCACCACCACCATAAACACCATCACCACCACTGTGAACATCACCACCGTTCTAAACAACATCACCACTGTAAACACCATCACCACTACTATAAACACCATCACCACCACTGTAAACACCATCACCACCACCATAAACACCATCACCACCACTGTGAACATCACCACCGTTGTAAACAACATCACCACTGTAAACATCATCACCACCACCATAAACACCATCACCACCACTATAAACACCATCACCACCACCATAAACACCATCACCACCACTGTAAACACCATCACCACCACTATAAACACCATCACCACCACTATAAACACCATCACCACCACCATAAACACCATCACCACCACTGTGAACATCACCACCGTTCTAAACAACATCACCACTGTAAACACCATCACCACCACTATAAACACCATCACCACCACTGTAAACACCATCACCACCACCATAAACACCATCACCACCACTGTAAACACCATCACCACCACTATAAACACCATCACCACCACTGTAAACACCATCACCACCACTGTAAACAACATCTGAGTCTGGTCTTTAGAAAAGGCAATGGTTCTGTTTATGCAATGGTACCTTGTTTTTGTTCATTAATAAATAAATAGGAATTAAATAAGTACATACTCTACACTGCCAAAAGTATTCGCTCGTCTGTCTTCACACACATATGAACTTGAGTGACGTCCCATTCTTAATCCATAGGGTTTAATATGATGTCGGCCCAACCTTTGCAGCTACAACAGCTTCAGCTCTTCTGGGAAGTCTCTCCACACGATTTAGGAGAGTGTTTATGGGAATGTTTGAGCGTTCTTCCAGAAGACCATCTGTGAGAACAGACACTGATGTTGGACGAGTAGGTCTGGCTCTCAGTCTCCACTCTAATTCATCCCAAAGGTGTTCTATCAGGTTGAGGTCAGGATTCTGTGCAGGCCAATCAAGTTCTTCCACACCAAACTCGCTCCTCCATGTCTTTATGGAGCTGCTTTGTGCTCTGGTGGGCAGCCATGTCGGAATAGGAACTGGCGTCCTATCACGGTACCACGCTGGAGTTCACTGAGCTCCTGAGACCCATTCTTTCACTAATGTGTGTAGAAGCAGTCTGAATGTCTAGCTGCTTGGTTTTATACACCCGTGTTCTTGGAAGTGATTGGAACTCCTGAATTCAATGATTTGGATGGGTGAGTAAACACTTTTGGCAATGTAGTGTATGTATATATATATATATATATACATTACATATATATATATATATATATATATATATATATATATATATATATATATATATATACACATTACATATATATATAATGATTACTGGTGTATTTCATATAACCAAAATAGCAAATCATCATTGTCGTGTATTAGTATCTACACTACTTGCTTCTGGGAATGTTAAAGGGTTAATTTGCTAACATTTAAAATTAAGAAGCATTTATTTTAGAAGATACTCCAAAGAGTAAAGTGCATATTTTGGCTATTACGTTGATAAATACATTTATTTTTGTATGGTACATTTCTATGTGTAATATTTTTCCATATATTTTTAAATATATTGGTCAATATGGCAACATAGAGCCGGATGATAAGACAATATATACTGTTCTAGTGATAAATTATGTTATAATAAAATATGCTGTTCTAAACATATGGTATATATAAAAGAGAACAATTGTGCTATATGTTATTGTATGTATGTAGTTCGAATATATACAAACTCATGTCCATATATATATATTTTTCCAAGTGGATTGTTCTCACTAAAGAACCTTATAGAACCATCTTAAACTGTTTCACAATAAAGGAGCAGTATGTAAAATGATGCTGACCTGATGCTGATTCTTATTCCAAACAATAGGGGGCAACATATCACCAGAAAATGTTCCTCCTCCCTCTTCACTCCTTATCCAGTCTAGAAGAAACGTTCCGAGTTCAGCATCAATCTTTATCCCGTTCCTCCCCAAAAGCATCTCCAGTGTTCTCTCTTGTTCTGCTTCTGTTTATATCACTTCTTTGGTTGCTACCAGTGACACTCGCTTACCGAGAGCTTCCACCATAGTTGTGTTTACTGTTCTTCTATTGATCTAACCAGGAGCAGCACCTTCATTATGATTAATCAGAGATTAGAATACGGCGTCGGGGCAGCGCTACTTCCTCATCTTCACATGTTGGACTGATTCAGCTCCATAATACAGTGACTCACTATCACCTCTACATGTACAAAGTGGTACTACAGTGACTCACTATCATCTTTTTGGTACAAAGTTGTACTACAATGACTCACTATCACCTCTACATGTACAAAGTTGTACTACATTGACTCACTATCATCTCTTCAGGTACAAAGTGGTACTACAGTGACTCACTATCACCTCTACATGTACAAAGTGGTACTACAGTGACTCACTATCATCTCTTCAGGTACAAAGTGGTACTACAGTGACTCACTATCACCTCTTCAGGTACAAAGTGGTACTACAGTGACTCACTATCATCTCTTCAGGTACAAAGTGGTACTACAGTGACTCACTATCACCTCTTCAGGTACAAAGTGGTACTACAGTGACTCACTATCATCTCTTCAGGTACAAAGTGGTACTACAGTGACTCACTATCACCTCTACATGTACAAAGTGGTACTACAGTGACTCACTATCACCTCTTCAGGTACAAAGTGGTACTACAGTGACTCACTATCACCTCTTCAGGTACAAAGTGGTACTACAGTGACTCACTATCACCTCTTCAGGTACAAAGTGGTACTACAGTGACTCGCTATCACCTCTACATGTACAAAGTGGTTCTACAGTGACTCACTATCACCTCTTCAGGTACAAAGTGGTACTACAGTGACTCACTATCATCTCTACATGTACAAAGTGGTTCTACAGTGACTCACTATCACCTCTTCAGGTACAAAGTGGTACTACAGTGACTCACTATCACCTCTTTAGGTACAAAGTAGTACTGCAGTGACTCACTATCACCTCTTCAGGTACAAAGTGGTATTACAGTGACTCATTATCACCTCTTCAGGTACAAAGTGGTATTACAGTGACTCACTATCATCTCTTCAGGTACAAAGTGGTACTACAGTGACTCGCTGTCACCTCTTCAGGTACAAAGTGGTACTACAGTGACTCGCTGTCACCTCTTCAGGGACAAAGTGGAATTATGAGACAGGTTAGCATGCTAATTAATGTAAATATTTCTGAATAGACATAGACGTCTTTGACACACTTCCCATATCTTTACATTCTGTCAAGGCTGTAGGGGGAGGTCCAAATGTACCTCTGGCCTATTTAACAAATATACATAAAACATGGTTTATTCATAAAAGTCAGAGACATTATACAAATTATAAAGACTTTTCTGAAGTGATGCATTGGTATAGTGGTGCACTGTTACAATAACAAGTGTCCCATCACCACCTGACGGGACCGCTGACAGACCCTAACATTATGCAAAGCTAGAGAGTGGAATATTTTACTCATATTTTTTTCCATCAATATACTGTGGGGACATTCTAAACACATGTACATTGTGATCTAAAAACATACATATTGCTCCTTTAAACCACTCTGAATGAGCGTGTTTAGCCAATTTTGAAAAACCCGGTGGAACTGCACTTTGTTAAGTACGAGCAGTTAGCTGTGGTCCGTTAGCTGCGTATTAACCCAAAGAGAGAGAGAGAGAGAGAGAGTGCGGGAGAAAAAGGAAGGAAAAAAGCGGTCTAAGCAGCCTGAGCTGTGAATCTACAGCTGCTGTGTACGAGGGAAGAACGAGAGGAAGGAAAGCCGCAGGTCTGTGTCCCAGCGCGACCCTCGAAGAGCGTTTTTGGCCGAAAACGGAGGAAAACAGAGGCAGCCCTGCTCTTTTCTATGGGACCGGTCACGTGACCCTGTGTTTGGCTCGTGACACGCACACATACGCGCGCACACAAGCTCGAGCTCGAGAAAAAAACTTCCCCGTCAGTTAGACGAGCATCCAAAACAGCAGGAAAAAGACGAAAACGAGGAAAATCAGTAATAAAAGCAGGAAATTCGGCGAGGGATTACAGCGGAGGAGGCTTCTGGTTTCAGAAAAGTGGTTTTGTTCGCTCTGGCGAGTTTGTTTTTATTCAGAAGTAGCGGCGGGATTTACCACAGGAGGAGCAGCTCCGTACGTTACCTCAGGAACAGCACGGGTAGGAATCCTGTTTATATCTCGCTTTTATCCACATTTTTCCTTCACAAACCCCGTTTTCTGTCGAGTTAGACGAGAATACGGAGCTAACCATTCATTGGGCAGCGGGACGTGTAGGCAGGACTGTGAGAAAAGCCTCTTTTGTAGCGGACTAGTTGACGAGTTGGCTGTTTTTCGCCAGTTCCACCTTAAACTGGTGCACGGATTAAGGTGGACCGGGAAAGCAGCCCTGTTTGACTGGTTTACTCTTCTCAGACTCTCTAAATAAGGTGCTTGTGAGTGTGTTTGCGCTATTTTGGTGTCAGATTTGTTGCAGTGACACGTTCACTGTATTAAAGGGCAACTCCACCGATGTTTTTAAACACTAAAGTTTAAATAAGACGCGAACGGCCCCTCAGAGTAGCTCAGAGTTGCTCACATATGAATGGAACCAGACGTCCACCTCGCTATCACCTCTACAGGTGTAGCGAAGAGGACGTCGAACAACTTTCTCTGGGGAAGCTTTTAAGAGGTGGACGTCTGGTTCCATTCACCACCACTGTGAGAGTATGTTTGTGCTATTTTGGCAGAGTGTCAGATTTTTTGCTGCCACACGGCCACTGTAGTCTCTCTCGAATCTCTTAAAGGGCAACCCCACCGATTATTTTAACAGTAAAGTTTAAATAATATGCAAACGGCCCTTCAGTGTAGAACAGAACTGTTTACAGTGGTGGTGAATGGAACCAGACGTCCACCTCTTAAAGCTTCCCCACAGAGTTATTACAGTAGAAGGTTATAAATGTCTGAGACACTGTTTATGATAGTTTTGAGAAGGTTTTGGCCTTAAACTCTGTTCATGGTGGAGGGATACATACAGGGGGCTGTGATTCCCATCACCATCACTGTAAATAACAATCTGAATCACCTTGTTTACATCTCAAACACTCAGTTATGTGGAAACCTTAAAAACACTTGGTGGAATTTACCTCTAAGTTTGTTTGGGCAAGTTTAATGACACTATTATGGTGGTCCTGGTGACCCCTAGACCTGGATCCAACTAAACAGGGCCTAAATCCCCAAAATAATCTCAGTGTTAATGTCAAATAAGACCTCCTATAATTGATTTTCACCCTTCACTTTCTTTTCTTCATACTGTACGTCTGTATTTACACTGTCTGAAGCGTTCCTGCATCTTTAAGCCCCACCTCCCAAAGAGCCCAGTGAGCTCTGATTGGTCAGCTCATTCACTCTGGGCCAGAGCTGCATCCTGTGGCTGCTGTTACAGTAGCATCAGTCCTGTTGTATCAGTTTGATCCAGAGCCCGAACCTTAAAGCTGGTAGATCCACTTTTAAAAGCTGGGCTGGAGCAGGGCGTTGGTCAGTTTTTACTGGTTTAGCTCTCTGTGGGTTGTGCTGAGCTTGCCGGTAGGTGGGCAATAAGTACTGTGTTACAAGGTGATGTAACTGGGAAAATATGCATGAAGGTATTAGGGCTGTGTATCGGCAAGAACCTGGCGATACAATACGTATCGTGATAAAGCGGTCACGATTCAGTATATCGTGATATACTGCGATACTGCAAGCAAAGTGATATATTGCTATTTTTCTAATCTTACTATCAAAACACACCACTATATGAACAGGTTTATCAATGCTTACAATAGCGCTGCGCCCTTGTGCTGCTTGTTAATGTTGGAGTGGAGCTGAAAATGGATTACAACACTGCCATCTAGTGGTCAGAGGCTTAAACACAACACACAATGATTCTGCCAGGAATTTGTGTATCGAAACTGTGTTTTTAGGAATCGATACAGTATCACCAAACATAATATCCCGATATTCTATATTTTAGAAGGTATGATGTTTATGATTAAGCATCATCGGTATGTTAAGTGAACCTCATCTGCACAGCATTACAACTAGGCCTCCTGACATAAACAGGGACATTGATATTCTCTAATATACCTTAAAAACAGTCCAGTTTTTTGTAGGTTTTATTGTATTGAGCTGATATTTATTATTCTGCTTTGTAGTCAAGAATATATTTGACTCTGTAGAACCAAACAGTTCACACTGTAGCACTCCAGTATGGTAACGTATGGTGTGACGTAATGTCTTAATTGATTATGAGACTGAGTTCAGAATGGTTTGGTGAAATATTGTCATAGTTCTTTCCTCTGTAACTGTACCCCACCGTTCTATCTGCTTGGAAAGCTCCATCTATGACCATCACACAGTTCTGGGCGCTATTTTTAACCCCATCCTGCTGCAGGATCCCAGGCCTGTTTTCCCAGTTCAGTCCCCGAGTGGCAGGAATGTGGCCATAACACAGGCGGAATGTCCCAGTTCTGCACTAAAAATGCACCCGGGGAAGAAATAAAAGAGCGATTGTTTCAAAATAGAGGAACCCGATTGATCGTGCCTGTGTTTGGCGTCGTATGCTCCCCCCCTCGAACCCTTGTGTTCTCTTGTCACTTGGCTTGCTGTGCCGCGAGTCCTCCTTCTGACCGTCTCTGTTCAAATGCGCTTGTTTTGGTCAAAGGCCGCACATTTGTTTCTCCTGTTTTGCAGAAACGAGCCGGGATTAGTGGCTTAAACGAGCCAGTTCACTGTGCAACCCTCTCTTGCGTCAGGTAGAGCACCGGAGACGCTGTGCGAGAGGAGCACGTGGGCGTCAGACCGCAGTCCTGTGGCTTTAGGTTTGAGTAGGAGACTAATAGCTTCTGAACTGTAAGCTCGATTTACTTTCTTTTTTTTCTTAAAGGATCCTTCAAATGTTCGTTTTCTCCAGATATGCATGACGTGTGAAGCACCTTTTTATGGCTGCCTTGCGTTTATTAACGTTGGCGTGGCTCATGTAGACGTCTGTCTAGGCTTCAAATCTGGTGGCGAAGGAAGTGGCTGAAAGAAAATAAGAGTGTGAACCAGAGAAGCTAATTTAGTTCTTGGAGGAAATGATTCTTTATGAACAAGCCACAGACTTGATGGTGATCTCTCTCTCTCTCTCTCTCACTTACTCACTCACTCTCTCTCTCTCTCTCTCTCTCTCTCTCAGTGTGTGTGTGCGCACACATGTTCCTTAATGTCTCCCACACATACACACTCACTTAGATTCTCAAAGGTTGTGCTGTTTCCTGTCTAATGTTCAGTTAGTGCAAGATGGCCAAGTGTAGTGCTCTGGGAAGGTAAGCTTCTTTAAGCTCTGCATACTTATTTGTTTATTTTAAAAGTGGCTGTTCGCCTTCGCTCAGAGGCGGGGGCCTGGTTTTGGGGTAAAAACAAAATGGACATGATGGTTTCTGCTGATATGTTTAGCAGTAGGGGTGTAAGAAAATATTGAAATATTAAATATCGGGATATTTGGATATTATGTTTGGTGATACTGTATAAATTCTCAAAAACACAGTATCAATACTTAGATTCCGGGCAGACAGAGAATCATTGTGTGTTGTGTTTAAACCTCTGACCCCTAGATGGCAGTGTTGTAATCAGTTTTCAGCTCCACTCCAACATTAACAAGCAGCACAAGGGCGCAATGCTATTGTAAGCATCTGCAAACCTGTTCAAGTAGTGGTGTGTTTTAATAGTAGGATTTGAAAAGTATCCAGTATTGCAGTATATCACGATATATTGAATAGTGAACGCTGTATCGCCAGGTTCTTGCCAATACACAGCCTTATTTTGCAATATGAAAAATAGAGGAATTTCTATCGCTGTATCTGAATTGACCTTTAATCAATTCTACTTGAGTTTTAGTTATTATTTTAACCACACACATACACCTCTTCCGGCCTTTTCCCTTCTACATGGGCCACCACTGTGAGTCAACTCGCACACTAGATTTGCCAAAGTGTTTTACATCGGCTGCCCTTCCTGACACAACCTTCACCACGTACCCAGGCTTGGGACAACATACACCCGTGCAGACACTCACACAATTGGAACTCACAATTTGGAACTAGGGGTTTCCCTCTACATAGTAGGGGTGTAAGAAAATATCGAATATTGGGATTTTTTGTTTCGTGATACTGTAGCGATTCTCAACAACACAGTATCGATACACAGATTCCTGGCAGACAGTGAATCATTGTGTGTTGTGTTTGAACCTCAGACCACTTAATGGCAGTGTTGTAATCTATTTTCAGCTCCACTCCAACATTAACAAGCAGCACAAGGACGCAATGCTACTGTAAACATTGGCGAACCTGTTCATATAGTGGTGTTTTTTAATAGTAGGATTTGAAAAATCACAGTATATCACTTTTCTTGCAGTATCGCAATACATCGTGATATATTGAATCGTGCCGCTGTATCACGATACGTATTGTATAGTAACATAGAAGTGCAGAATGTCCATAAATGTCAAAATGTCACGGCAGTCCTTCCTCTTATCACCCTGTACTGTGATAAGAAGCAAAACCATTTTCTGCTGCAAGAAAACAAAGTTAGCCAAATAAAGTTTCATCCATCCATTCATCTATTATCTTCCGCTTTATGCTGCTAATCGGTGTAATGGGTGGGTGGGTGGGGAGCTGGAGCCCATCCCAGCATCATCAGGCGAAGTTGGGGTGCACCATGGACAGGTCGCCAGTCCATCACATGGCCAACACACACTTACGCACACACTCACACCTACGGGCAGTTTAGAGTGAGGATCAATCTAACATGCATGTGTTTGGACTGTGGGAGGAAACCGGAGTACCCGGAGGAACCCACTCAAACACAGAGAGAACAATAATCACTCCACACAGAACCACCTGACCACTACACCACCTCACCACTACACCACCTCACCACTAGGGCTGGCTATCACCACTGATTTCCCAGATCGTTTCAATCCCGATTCAAAAGGTCCAGATTCAATTTGATTTCCGATTTAATTTAATGTAGATTCATTTAGGGATATTTCAGTTACAGTAATATGTTTTGTTTGAATATGAAAAGAGATTTTCAGAGAACAAGGAGCACTCAACCTACCATCACTAAAAACATTAGTGTTTATATGTTTCTGAATCCAAAATGTAGCCAGACATCTGCGTTCAAGTTCTGGGATGCCTTCACTTGTGCTCCAGCCATGCTTAACTGATGTGCGCCCCCAGCCGAAAAACAGTGGCTGATCAGGGCGGGCAGAGGGGGCTGGAATGCTAATTTTAAAGATCGATCTCGGGTTTATACGAATCGATATCGGATTATTCAAATAAAGATCGATTTGAATCGAAAAATCAATTTTTTTAAACACACCCCTACTGACCACTACACCATAGCTGAATTGCGACCCATTGTAATTGTGGATTAATGAGACAGACAGCACACATGTTTATGTTCAATACATGAATAAACAAATAAAATTATTTAAGATTTAAACGATTTTTAAATTAAAATTAAAATACATTTGGAGCATTGTTTGCTTTAAATCATAACTCCTTGTCTTCGTCAGGATGGGCTTGTTAGGCTCATGTATTTCTCCCTAAACATGATAAAAATAGTAAACAAAGTAATAAATGAACCACTTCAAGGTTTAAACAGATCAGTTGTTTGTGTGTCTAACACTGGTTAAGTAAACAACTTAATTTTTACAGAACAGCTGCCTTGTTGAGTTGTGAGTTCCTCAAAAGTTTGAGATGCTGACTTTAGTCTGAGAGCGGTTTATAACTATCACAGCCTACCAACCACTTCACCTCAGTTCTCTCATCAGTTGAGCACCAGTGCATGTGCCTGATGTTCTAGAATATATTGTTGGACTATAATAATATATGTGTAATTCCTCATTTGAATGCTATTGGTGTTCATGTTTGTAAGCTCTTGTCTGATTGGTCCTGTTAATCTAGTGCTTGCTTATAACGTGCTCATAAGTCAGTGATTCGACTCAGTGACCTTCAGGGGCAGTTTAGGAAGTTCACCAGATGACTTGAACAGCTCAATTTGGAAAGAATGAATCATACTAGAATGATGGGGGGGATTCTTTTAGGGGATTCCATCTACTTGAAGGGAGGGTGGAGAGTTAAGTACACTGGTTAAGTTATCGTCACGTCACTGTATTAATATAATTTTCTATTAAGCCTGGAGGAAGTCAACGATCCCACGTCTATGGATGTTAATATCGCAGTTGACTTCATTTACTCTAAAAGAAGGGGCTGATCTGTGAACGAAGGGTGGAGTCCCACCATGGCAGAAACATTTTACCTCACACGTCACGTAGAACTGAATTTATTACAGATGGACTGTTCTAACTGCTTAATGCTCTCCATCAACTCCAGATGAGAACCCAGTATTACATCAACATCCTAACTGAACTAAACATCCTTAATACTGTCCTAACTTTAGAATAAACCCAACAGTGTCCTGACGTCTGTTGAGCCTTTATACAGTGACCGACAGCAGCGTCCACTATACCTGTAACCAGCAAAATGACCCCACGTTTATCTTTAAATCTAATATTTTGTTTAATTTTTGTTTTAAGGTCCTGCGTTGTGGGGATTCCTGTTTCTTTACTGTAGATTCTGTTAAATGTTAATTATTTTTATAGATGATTTCTGTGTTTTATGAGCACAGAGGAAGAAATAGCCTGCTTTCTAAGTGCCATGCTGCCGCTATGGAACTATAACGCAGTGCCCGCACATCCTGTGCGAACGCAGTAGCCTCTGAGCCTGAGCAGTGTAGTGAAAAGAAAGGCGTCCTATGTCACTCACACTGTGCAGCGGGTAGTATGTGTTAAACCGGCCTGTCTCTGAAAACCTTCTTGTCTCTCAAATCTCTTGAACTGAGCGTATCGACCACAGCTCCAGCAGCGAAGTACAGTGTACTGTACATCCAGGTGATATACTAGACTCCCTTTAAAACGAAGGTGTGGAACGTTGTACAGAGAACTACTTTACCATGTGTTCGAGTGGTTCTTTTAATGTTCATGGTTTTATACAAGGCTTTCTGGACCCTATCCCACTGCTCACTGGGTAGCGGGGGCAGGAAACACCCGACAGGCCACCAGTCCATCGCAAGGCAGACCAGTTTAAATAAATAAAGGTTTGTTCGTCGTCTTCTTTCATTTGAGGTGAGGTGCAGAGAGGGTTAACTCACGTTCTCTTTTTTTTTTTTTTTTTTGCTTTTACAAGAACAGCTGTATAGGTTTCTATAGCCTATTCTTGTTAATGTTTGTATTTTTTTTAATTAATTAATTAATTTAGCCAGGCCTGACAGGCAATAAATGACAGGAAAAAGAGGATAGAGGAAAAAAAAGTATAAGAAAAAATATAAGTAAATACATAAACAACTAAATAAACGAAAAGAGAAAAAAAAAACAAAAAGAAAATATATATGTGTGTATAAATATATATATATATATATATATATATATATATATATATATATAGATAGATAGATAGATAGATAGATAGATAGATAGATAACCCACAATCTCTACTCAAGTCCCACCTCTCAAGTTTGCTAATGAAATGAGTCCATCATAATAACATTAATGGCGATGCTAGGCTTTGGCGCTCAGCTAAAAGCCTAACAAGAGTAAACATTCTTAATACTGTCCTAACTTTAGAATAAACCCAACAGTGTCCTGACATCTGTTAAGCCTTTATACAGTGACCGACAGCAGCTAACATCGTCTGTAGCTGTGAATAACATGGTTTGGTGCACAACAAACTGCCAACTCTCAGTTCTCTTACAGTCTCCCAGAGCAGCACGTCTACCTCTGGTTGAAACTCTCTCTCTATCAGAGACCTATTTCATTTACACTATGGCTGAAGTAAATTTAATACGTTTTTGATGTAAACTTACTGCTTATTGGTCTGAAAGTGGCGACACTATAAGAATATAGGTATCACATAGCAAGGAGAAACCAACAAAAAAAAAAACAGGTAGTATGCGGGGGAGGGGGGGGCGGGTGTGGCGTTGATAGATTCATAGGTCTTCACAAATGTCTAGAGCAAATCTATCGCACAGCTCTAATGTGAAGGGACGGGCCTAACCTGCTGTGGAAAAAATGGGTGGAAATATATAAATATGAAATCGCAGTTGAACTTAGAATAGGCCACTCAGTTTTCACATACAGACTGGGGAAGTGGGTAGTATGTTTTGAAGCTTGAATTGACTAATAAAGCCAAAGCTTTGGTTAATATGGGCTCTTTATGTAAGTAGGACGTTTCGTCAAGAACTCTTCTTCTAGCTGATGCTCCACCAAATATTTAATGTTTAACGTGAACGTCTCTCGGTAAACTCAGTGTGTGATGTGTCTGGTCTGGGCTGCTGTAGAAACATGGCGGCGGCAGCTTCTGTTGGAGTGATGACTCCTGTGTAGAAGTGATTAATACTAAATACTAATTGAAAATGATCTGTACTGTATTTCTAAAATGTCTGGTCCCCGATCCCCCTGGATGCATCATATGGACGCTGTCCCTGTAGATGGTCCTTTTCGGGCGAGTGCCTGAGCCGGGTTACGCTGCAGATGTAAAGGTGTTACACAAGCCAGCGTTTGTACACTTTTCCTGTCTTGTAAAACCTCAGACCAGAGTTTGTCCAGTCTCTGACCGTTTTCACAACCACCATTTGTATGTTGTAAGGCTCAGTTCCCAGTTCTGGGTTGTTCGAAGTGACAGATAAGCTACTACATGGTAGCCGCAGCACAATGTTTATATTGAAGTTTAAGACGTCAGCGTGAGTCATTTGAAGAAGCTCCTCAGCTGCACTTACTTTTTCCAAATCTCATGACTGTCTTCCTTTTAGCAGTCGCTCGCTATCTTAACACTTTTCACTGACCGGCAGTTCACAGCAAATTAATGTGTGTGTGTGTGTGTGTGTGTGTGCGCATATGTATCTGTTTGTGTGTGTGCCTGTACTTGCGTGCAACTATGTGTGTGTGTGTGTGTGCGCATGTCTGTTTTTCTGTGTGTGTGTGTGTTTGTATGCACATTTGTCTATTTACGTGTGTGTCTGTACATGTGTACATGCATTTGTGTGTGTGTGTGTGCGTGCGCATGCATGTCTGTTTTTGTGTGTGTGTTTGTATGTACATTTGTCTATTTGCGTGTGCGTCTGTGCATGTCTGTGTGTGTGTGTTTGCGTGCATGTGTGTGTCTGTTCGTGTGTGTTTGTGTCAGTGTTTGTGCGTGTATCTGTGTGTGTGTGTCTGTTCGCGCGCATGTGTGTGTCTGCGCGTGTGTGTGTCAGTGTTTGTGCGTGTATCTGTTTGTGTGTATATGTGTGTGTGTGTGTCTGTTCGCGTGCATGTGTGTGTCTGCGTGTGTGTCAGTGTTTGTGCGTGTATCTGTGTGTGTGTGTGTCTGTTCGCGTGCATGTGTATGTCTGCGCGTGTTTGTGTCAGTGTTTGTGTGTGTGTGTTCGCGTGCATGTGTGTGTCTGTTTGCGTGTGTGTGTCAGTGTTTGTGTGTGTATCTGTTCGTGTGTATGTGTGTGTGTGTGTGTGTGTGTGTGTGTGTGTGTGTGTGTGTGTGTGTGTGTGTGTGTGTGTGTGTGTGTGTGTGTGTGTGTAGTTTACAGAGGGGAGGCTGTTAACCACACTAGCACTGCAGACGGCTGACTGGTGGGCTTGTGACGCTGTGAGCTGTGATAAAACATCTCAGTATGAGATTTTTATAAACCTGATGAAATGTTTGGGGTCCTTCTGCACATTTTGGCTCACTGGTTTGGAGGAAGATTTCCAATTGTGACTCGAGTCGAGGCTGTTTTCTACGTTGCTGCCTGATCCAGTGATTCAGATATAAAAATCATTCAGAGTCGTGTGAAGTTAAACCATTAGTTGTAGATAAACTTGTTTGGGTTTGGACTTTCGACTTGGATTCTCACCAGCCTTTCAGTCGTGGTGGTGATGGGAACCAGGGTTTGCAATGTCTACCGCACAAGTGAACCTACACGGGTTGTTTGAGTGTTTATATGAAATGTTGATGATTTATGTATTTATTTATTATTTTTATTGGGAATGCAGCACCTGTGCATGTCTCTCCACCGTGAAAAACCATCTTAAAATACTTTTGTGGGCTAAAAACTTCCTCTGATGTGTCTTTTAAAGGCGTTAAATTCTTCAGATGTGTGGTCCTCAACCACTGTGAGCAATTGTGATTACTTTGTTTACCCATTAACCATTGAAATGGTGGTGGAATTACCCTTCACTGCTTAAATGTGTGCATTTCTTAGTTATGATTGTGTTGTTGTGTTTGTGACACATCAATATTTTGATGTGTTTGCATATGGGCGCTCTGTGTTAAGTTAAATGTACTCTGTAATACTTGTCAAGACGGTGTTGTTGATGATTAAGGCTAGGGACGCATTTTTCAGTACATGTTTTTTTAATTCTCGCCAATACAGAATATTGCGATTTTTTTTTTTTTAAATCCTACTATTAAAACACCACTATATGAACTGGTTTGCCAATGTTTACAAAAGCATTGCGCCCTTGTGCTGCTTGTTTATGTTGGAGTGAAGCTGAAACTGTTGTGAAGCTGTTTAAAAAAATGTTTACTTAATGATCGATACTGTGCTTCTGGTAATCGATACAGTTCTGCTAAACAACAGCAATATTTAATATTTTTTTACACCTCTGTTTCTTATAAGAATGTACTTGTTGGTATAAATGTGTACATGTAATACAGTAATAATATAGCTGATTCAAATGAGGTGCATTAGCTAGCTGTTCTACATTAACTAGCTTTGATTTAGCAGCATGCGCATATACATATATATATATATATATATATATATATATATATATATATATATATATATATATATATATATATACATATATATATATATATATATATATATATACATACATACACACACGTTAGGAAATTAAGGATTCACTGGATTCACATTCTTCATTTAAAATCTCTGTATTATCGTTTCTATGCAACACAATATATATATATATATATATATATATATATATATATATATATATATATATATATATATATATATATATAATGTTTGTGTCTACATTTGTTTGGACAAGGACTGGAATAATACCGTCTGTCAAGCTTTTTAGGAAGATCCCTGGATCATATGGAGTTTGGTAGAGTTTGGTACAGATACTAGTCTTCTCTCTCCAGCCTCAAGCCTGGTAACCTTGTTTGTGTTTGTTTATCAGTGGGCTAAAATCTCAGTGTATTCCTGGCTGAAAGGAATCTGCCAAAGTGGAATGTTTAAAGTGACCGATGGCCTTGTGTCTGACCTCCGTGTGACCAGTAAGAATTTTCTGTGTGAGCAGATCTTTCTTCGCTGCCAGCTTGAGCCATTTCGTCGTTAGTGTGGCGGCAAGCATGAGGCTTAATGTCATGGTATCAGTTTTGCGATTGGTACATAAATATCACCCCTGCATGACATGGTTGTTGGTTGAGACTAAACTTATTGCCCTATAATGCCAATATCATGCTTAAATTTTTTTTTTACATTATCAGTACTGACCTCTGTACACCTCTGTGTTCTTGTGGACAGCTTGCATTTGATATCACGGTTGTTCGATGACAGTTGCAAATGTTGGCTTGAAAGGAAAGCAAATAGCCACCACGGCCACATGCTGATTGGTGGCTAATAGTTTCCATTTGATGTTGGGTGTGTTAGCGTGTTCGGACAAGCTGACTAAGCTAAAGCTAGTTTAAAGTACTGCTCTTAGCAGAACTGGTCCAGTTGCCACATTCCACCTAATATGACTTCTCTAGGTAGAATCCAGGACTGGGCTTGTATAGACAGGAACCTTGCCATTGACCTATCTGGACTGTGTTGCTGAGGTAACGGGACTGTTAACTGTATTCTTTTTGTATCTGAACTTGGCCTATGCCATTGACTTGAGAGGTGGAAATGGACCACTGAGCCATCGGAATGAGCCCTATACCATTGACCATTTTGGACTAGACCAATACTGTTGACTTATTTGGACTGAATTTAAAAAATTTGGATTTATACTAATTAAAACAGTACCATTGACCTATCAAGACTAGACTCCTATTGTTATATGGATTGGACCGATACCATTGATCTGATCTGGACTGGACCTAAATCGATTTTTAACTGGACTGTAATCATATAGTTTTTGTTTTTGAACTTCGCACACACCGGCCCTATACCACTAACTTACGCGGGCTGGAACTGGACTGTTTTTGAGTCTGTAGTAAACCCCTATTTTGGATTTATATAGATTGAAACAGTGCAATTGACCCATATGGACTGGATCTAAACTGTTTGTTTGTATGGTTATATGAATTGGACCCATATTGTTGACCTGCCTGGACTCTGGATTGAATCTAAACCATTTGCTTATCTAGACTGAAACTGTACCATGTTAGAATCTGGACTAAACTTATATTTTGGATTTATATGGACGCGGATCTGGTCTTATTGTTGCCAGTGACATATTGTTGATCTGGCACCAGATCACTTCATCTTAATTGGCCCTGTACTGTGCCATTGAAATATCTGGACTGGATCTAAACTGTTGATCTATCTAGTCTGATTATCTCTCTGGATATTATTGGATTACTTATTTTGCATGTGGCTCAGTCAGTATGGTGAAGAGCCAGAACACTGAAACTCAGTACCTGGTGTGGCCTGTGTACAGGAACTTGGCACTCAACATCATCTTTTCCCAACTTAGCCTGGGGCTTTTTGGACACGAAGATAAGAACTTGACACTTCCTTTATCTGTCACATCTCGTCTTTTTTTGTTTTGCCTTTGAAAACAAGTAGTATTTTCAATGGAAGCTAGAGGCAGCAACCATATGCTTTTTGTTTTAAATATAACCTCTGCTCAATTAATACAGGATGTATTGCTAGCGACAGTACAGCAGGAGAGACTTGCTGTGGCATCATTGGTGTAAAATGCCAGGAATGACAGGAACTCTGCTTTTAGTTTGTGTATATGAATCACATTATTATTCTTTGCCTGTTTAACCTGCTTAACCCCTCTCTCTCTCTCTCTCTCTCTCTCTCTCTCTCTCTCTCTCTCTCTCTCTCTCTCTCTCTCTCTCTCTCTCTCTCTCTCTCTCTCTCTCTCTCTCTCTCTCTCTCTCTCTCTCTCTCAGTGTCATTTCTACATGTGTTCTGATTCAGTGGTGTATCCTGTTTACTGAAGTAGTCTAGTATCAGCGTCTTATACCATCAGCTACTGAAACACCAACACATCATACATACCGTTCAGTATATTTTAGTGTATTTACTGTTTAAATGATGAACTGAATGAATTATTTATAAAACTACAAATAAATGTTTTTTACTCACTTCAATAAAAACAAGAGCTACATTAAAAAAAACAGAACATTTTAGAAAAAAAAGAGCATCTTAAGTGTTTATTTATAGAGGCAGTGAATAAAGCAGCGTTTTCTCGGTAGCTCAGTTTTACATCTGGGCTTGTTGGTTTGGAGCCGCCTGTGAAGAATAAACGCATATGTCTCTCCATTTCTGCCTCAACAGTCACTCTTTACCTACACTTCTCTTTTATACAACACCTTATTCTTTCTCTGACTCGCCTTTGACTCTCTTTACTTTCCGCCTCTCCTTTCCTGCCTCAACAGTCACTCTTCACCTCCACTTCTATTATAGCACCTTATTCTTTCTCTTACTCACTTTACTCTCTAACTCGCTTTACTCTCTTACTGCTGCTTCTCTCTTCATACCTCGCCTGTATGTGCACAGCACTCCCAAATCTGCAGAGATCTGATTGGCTGAGGAGCGCCTTTGGTGATTTTACACCACAAGTGATTGGTCTGTGAGTTTACTACCACAAAGCCCGTATACCGTAAAGACAAGAAAAGCTCAGCAGGTCAAATTATACACTGTCAGAATTAAATCCCCCAGTGGATTAGCACTTGGGGTCCGCATTGGACAACGTCTGGGTCTGGACCCGGACCGTGGTCTGCCTATTAGTGACCTCTGGACTAGAGGAACACAAACTGTGCAGCAGCAGATGAGCTACTGTCTCTGACTTTACATCTACAAGGTGGATCCGCAAGGTAGCAGTGTCTAATAGAGTGGACAGTGAGTGGACACAGTGTTTAAACACTCCAGCAGCACTGCTGTGTCTGATCCACTCACACCAGCACAACACACACTAACACACAACCTCCACATCAGTGTAATTTTAGTGAGAATGACCCACCACCCAAATAATGTCTCCTCTGTGGTGGTCCTGTGGGGGTCCTGATCATTAAAGAACAGAGTAATAAAGTATATAGAGAATCAGATGAACTACAGTCTGTAGGTGGAGCTCCTGTATGGTCAGTGGAGCTGAAACAGTGGACAGTGAGTGGAGATAAAGGAGGGTTATGTTGGTTTTAATGTTTTAATAAAGGTGGTTTTAATGTTATGGCTGATCTGTGTACATACGTGTGTAGTTGTAAACTATTCTCACAAGTAATCTAACACAGTTGGATGCCGGAGTGAGCCTGAGGCCTGGCCCATTTCCCTTCCCTTTCCATTTGTTTAAGTGTCCTCCTGTTCAGCGTTCATAATAAAACATAAGACTCTATCGAGCTGCCTGAGGAAGTTGAGGTCATCTACCACTGATGCACATATGACCATGACGTGTCGCATTGCTTAATGTGGATAAAGGTATCATCTGTGGATATAGATACACTTTACTGTCCATTGTATCAGCTCCTCTCATCGTATAGGATCACTCTGTAGTTCTACACTTACAAACTGTAGTCCATCTGTTTCTCTGTGTACTTTGTTACTAGTGCTGTGTATTGGCAAGAACCCGGCGATACAATACGTATCGTGATACAACGGTCACGATTTAATATATCACAATATACTGCGATACTGTAAGCAAAGTGATATACAGCGATTTTTCTAATCCTACTATTAAAACACAACACTATATGAACAGGTTTATCAATGCTTACAATAACACTGCGCCCTTGTGCTACTTGTTAATGTTGGAGTGGAGCTGAAAATGGATTACAGCACTGCCATCTAGTGTTCAGAGGTTTAAACACAACACACAATGATTCACTGTCTGCCAGGAATCTGTGTATCGATACTCTATTTTGAGAATGGATACAATATCAAGGAACATAATATCCTGATATTTTGATATTTTCTTACACCCCTATTTGTTAGCCTGTTCTTTAATAGTCAGGACCCCCACAGGACCACCACAGAGCAGGTATTATTTGGGTGGTGGGTTATTTTCAGCACTGCATTGATACTGAATGTTCCGTAAGCAGCAAACGACAAGCGGCAGTACTTGACTAATGCACAAAGATATGTTTTGCAGCAGTACAAATATGTGGAAATATGTTACATAATATTTATATCATAAGATTTATATACATATATCTCTACCAGCGCTTGTGGAAATTGTGCTAAATGTCTAAATAAACCCATGTACCCTTTTTAAAATGTTTAAATTGTAGTATATTTAAATTTTTGAGGAAGAAGCAAGGAGAGAACTGGAACTCTGTTTCTCATCCCAGCTCACAGGACACAGTCATTAGTATGCTGGCTCAGAGAGCCTTCCTGGTTCTGTGATTCACTTGCAAATATATCCCTGCATGGAAGAAACTGTGTTATTAGTTTAAGGATGTTGCCATAACTGATCCACCAAAGAGCAGTACAGCCCTTTTATCAGAAGCACTCAGTTTGAAACTAGTTTTAAGGTATTTTATGTATTTTATTAGATTTGCTGTAGTAAGAAGGCATAATGGCAGACTATGTAGAATGTAAAAATAGTGCATATACACTTATAAGAGCGCTCTTTAGTGTAAAAGGTAAAGTATGGAAGTGTGCATGTTAGTGTAGTAGGTGAAGTATAGAGTCATACTTATTAGTGTAGTAGGTGAAGTATAGAAGTGTATTCATTAGTGTAGTAGGTGAAGTATAGAAGTGTACTCATTAGTGTAGTAGGTGAAGTATAGAAGTGTACTCATTAGTGTAGTAGGTGAAGTATAGAAGTGTATTATTAGTGTAGTATAAAAGTATAGAAGTGTATTCATTAGTGTAGTAGGTGAAGTATAGAAGTGTATTCATTAGTGTAGTAGGTGAAGTATAGTAGTGTATTATTAGTGTAGTATAAAAGTATAGAAGTGTATTCATTAGTGTAGTAGGTGAAGTATAGAAGTGTATTATTAGTGTAGTATAAAAGTATAGAAGTGTATTCATTAGTGTAGTAGGTGAAGTATAGAAGTGTATTCATTAGTGTAGTAGGTGAAGTATAGAAGTGTACTCATTAGTGTTGTAGAATAAGTATAGATGGGTACTCATTAGTGTAGTAGGTGAAGTATAGAGTCATACTTATTAGTGTAATAAGTGAAGTATGGAAGTGTACTCATTAGTGTAGTAGGTGAAATATAAAATTGTGCTTATAAATGTAGTATGTGAAGTATAGAAGTGTACTTAGTATAGTAGATAAAATATAGTAGTGTGTCTATTAGCGTCATAGGTAAAGTATAGTAGTGTGCTCATTAGTGTAGTAGGTGAAGTATAGAAGTGTGCTCATTAGTGTAGTAGGTGAAGTATAGAAGTGTAGTCATTAGTGTAGTAGGTGAAGTATAGAAGTGCATTCATTAGTGTAGTAGGTGAAGTATAGAAGTGTGCTCATTAGTGTAGTAGGTGAAGAAGTGTGCTCATTAGTGTAGTAGGTGAAGTATAGAAGTGTACTCATTAGTGTAGTAGGTGAAGTATAGAAGTGTAGTCATTAGTGTAGTAGGTGAAGTATAGAAGTGTATTCATTAATGTAGTAGGTGAAGTATAGAAGTGTGCTCATTAGTGTAGTAGGTGAAGTATAGAAGTGTAGTCATTAGTGTAGTAGGTGAAGTATAGAAGTGCATTCATTAGTGTAGTAGGTGAAGTATAGAAGTGTAGTCATTAGTGTAGTAGGTGAAGTATAGAAGTGTATTCATTAGTGTAGTAGGTGAAGTATAGAAGTGTGCTCATTAGTGTAGTAGGTGAAGTATAGAAGTGTAGTCATTAGTGTAGTAGGTGAAGTATAGAAGTGCATTCATTAGTGTAGTAGGTGAAGTATAGAAGTGTGCTCATTAGTGTAGTAGGTGAAGAAGTGTGCTCATTAGTGTAGTAGGTGAAGTATAGAAGTGTACTCATTAGTGTAGTAGGTGAAGTATAGAAGTGTAGTCATTAGTGTAGTAGGTGAAGTATAGAAGTGTATTCATTAATGTAGTAGGTGAAGTATAGAAGTGTACTCATTAATGTAGTAGGTGAAGTATAGAAGTGTACTCATTAATGTAGTAGGTGAAGTATAGAAGTGTACTCATTAGTGTAGTAGGTGAAGTATAGAAGTGTACTCATTAGTGTAGTAGGTGAAGTATAGAAGTGTACTCATTAGTGTAGTAGGTGAAGTATAGAAGTGTACTCATTAGTGTAGTAGGTGAAGTATAGAAGTGTAGTCATTAGTGTAGTAGGTGAAGTATAGAAGTGTACTTAGTATAGTAGATAAAATATAGTAGTGTGTCTATTAGCGTCATAGGTAAAGTATAGTAGTGTATTCATTAATGTAGTAGGTGAAGAAGTGTACTCATTAGTGTACTAGGTGAAGTATAGAAGTGTGTGGTTTGAAACGCAGCCCAGCAGCGGTGTCTGATTGTAATTTTAATGAAATTAATTTCATGAATGTGAATGTCCTTCAGATTTCAAATAATTTTATTATATATATATATATATATATATATATATATATATATATATATATATATATATATATATATATATATATTTTTTTTTTTTTTTTTTTTTTTTTTTTTTTTCTTTTTTTATACCGCAGAGAAGCTGTTTTGTTGGATAGATTTTTTTTGTTGGGGTGTTATGGTGGCTTTCATGGCGTCTTGTGTGAATTTGAACTACAAGGAGGGAGAACAGAGTTAAGGTCCAGTTGAATGGTCCGTGCAGGTTTTCACTGTTGATGCTGTGGGAGGTTTAACTCTCTGGTTTGAGAGTTCGTATCAGTTTGATCTGATGTGGCTTTGAGTTTCGACTCTGTACGTGTTTGTAGAATGAGGACGTGTTTGTGTATTCTGGGCGTTTATGTGTTTATTCTTATGATTAAGCTTGTTTGTGTGAGGATTTGAAACCACAGCTCACAAGGGATCTATGACCTCGGGGCTCATACATGCTGGAAATTTCACTTCTCACCAGTTTGAAGTGATTCCGTCCACGAGTGAACGCCAAGCACACATTGTGCTTTATAGCTCGAATGATGTATTAATTTTTTTTTTTTTTTTAAGTGACCCCTCAGAGTGATTTGGTGTGAAATGTTTATCTCTAAAGAGACTTGCCGACTCAAAATTGTTCACAGTGTTGGTGATCGAAACAAGATGTCCACCTCTGAAAGCTTCCTCACAGAAAGTGGTGGTTTCAGTAGACATGGTGACCCATCACCACCACTGTAAACAACATCTGAACCACTTCACACCAAACCCACTCTGAATCACCCACTCGGTTTGCAGACATTTTGTAAATCAGTGGACTTTTCTTGTATGTTGTAATAAAACCAGGGGTGGATCATTGACCCCTCCCCCTTCAACAGCTTAAGTGATTGACAGCTTTTAAAGGAAGCTGGATTTTCTGGTCATCTTAAGTGACCGAAGGCTTGATGCAGTGGCAGATAGCAACTGTGGCTGTATAGGGATTGGAGATCTGACAAAATAAGGTGATGCTTAGAAGAGAATGTAATCATTTGATTGGTCAAACCAACAGAAAACATAAATATAAGCAGAGACAGTATATATGCCTACCTGCCACTTTATTAGGTACACTTTTTTGTCCACTGTATCAGCTCCACTGACCATATAGGAGCTAGACTTACAGACTGTAGTTCATCTGATTCTCTGTATACTTTATTACTCTGTTCTTTAATGATCAGGACCCCCACAGGACCACCACAGAGCAGATACTATTAGGGAGGTGGATCTTTCTCAGCACTGCAGTGACACTGACCTGGTGGTGGTGTGTTAGTGTGTGTTGTGCTGGTGTGAATAGAGACATCAGTGCTGCTGCTGCTGGATTGTTTAAACACCTCAGAGTCACTGCTGAACTGAGAATCGTCCACCAACCAAAACTATCCAGACAGCAGTGTCCTGTGGGCGGCGTCCTGTGTCCACTGATGAAGAACTAGAGAACACAAACTGTGCAGCAGCAGATGAGCTACTGACACATCTGCGTCTCTGTGCGTCTGTTTGTCTGTCTGTGCGTCTGTTTGTCTGTCTCTGCGTCTGTTTGTCTGTCTCTGTGTCTGTTTGTCTGTCTCTGCGTCTGTTTGTCTGTCTCTGTGCGTCTGTTTGTCTGTCTCTGTGTCTGTCTCTGTGTCTGTTTGTCTGTCTCTGTGTCTGTTTGTCTGTCTCTGCGTCTGTTTGTCTGTCTCTGCGTCTGTTTGTCTGTCTCTGCGTCTGTTTGTCTGTCTCTGTGTCTGTTTGTCTGTCTCTGCGTCTGTTTGTCTGTCTCTGTGCGTCTGTTTGTCTGTCTCTGTGTCTGTTTGTCTGTCTCTGTGTCTGTTTGTCTGTCTCTGCGTCTGTTTGTCTGTCTCTGTGTCTGTTTGTCTGTCTCTGCGTCTGTCTCTGTGTCTGTTTGTCTCTCTGCATCTTTTAGTCTGTCTGTTAGTCTGTCTGGATATCTGCTTATCTGCTCGTCCGTCTGCTCTTCTGTTTACGCAACTGCTCATCCATCTGCGTGTCTCTGCGTCTGTTTGTCGGTCTCTGCGTCTGTTTGTCGGTCTCTGCGTCTGTTTGTCCATCTGTTTGTTTGGATATCTGTTTGTCTGTCTGCGTCTGTCTGTGCATCTGTCTCTGCGTCTGTTTGTCCATCTGTTTGTTTGGATATCTGTTTGTCTGTCTGTGCGTCTGTCTGTGCATCTGTCTCTGCGTCTGTGCATCTGTCTGTTTGTTTGGATATCTGTTTGTCTGTCTGTCTGTTTGTTTGGATATCTGTTTGTCTGTCTGTTTGTCTGTCTGTTTGTTTGGATATCTGTTTGTCTGTCTGTTTGTCTGTCTGTTTGTTTGGATATCTGTCTGTCTGTTTGTTTGGATATCTGTTTGTCTGTCTGTTAGTTTGGATATCTGTTTGTCTGTCTGTTTGTTTGGATATCTGTTTGTCTGTCTGTTTGTCTGTCTGTTTGTTTGGATATCTGTTTGTCTGTCTGTGTGTCTGTCTGTGCATCTGTCTCTGCGTCTGTTTGTCCATCGCTTCATCTGTTTGTCGGTCTCTGCGTTTGTTTGTCCGTCTCTGTGTCTGTTTGTTTGAATATCTGCTTATCTGCTCGTCTATCTGCATGTCTGTTTGTGTTTTATCATATTTATGTCTTTGTATTTTACATTCAGGCTTTTCCAGATAAACAGACATGTTAATGTGTGTTCACTGAGACTTCATGTGAGCAGGTTAGTGGTTCTGGTGTACTGAATGTGAGGGATGTTAGTTAAAGCAGCACTAATGATTGATGTGTATTCAATGTATTCTGGTGAACAGTACGTGGTTTGGCTGGCCTTTTGAAACTGCTAGCACTTTTTTTGTTGTAGTTTCAGTGGAGCTTATTCTGAAACCCTGCTTTTACTACCAGACTCTTTTACTCCAGAACCACCACGACTCTTCCACAGAAACACCACAAGTGATCTAGAGGTGACACGCAGGGAATAAACCTTTAAAGTTCAGAGGAGTACAGCACTCGTATACTGAACTGTCCGTAAACAAGTCTTCAGAAGATAATTGTTCAGTTTGTAAAATTTTATGTTTTCCTGAATGATGCGTGTACTGGTCGGACTGGTTTGGGAGCAGCTCTACAATTTGCCTCCGAGCTCTAGCTCTGCAGCTACATTTACACTTTGTTTCTGCACCTCCCTTTTCCGCAGAAACGGAAAGGTGAAAGTCAAGACGCCGGATACAGTTCAGAAGGGCGGCCTTTACTGGGAGATTTCAGCCAAATCAGCCAGAACTGCCTCTGATATTAATGACCTTAAACAGACCAGTTCCTCTCCACACCTCCGCTCTGGGCGCCGAGAGGAAGAGAGCAATCAGACATGTAGTCTAGAGGGGCGGGTGGTGAGATGGGACAGATAGGGAGAGAGGGATGGAGGTGGAGCGAGAGAAACAGGGAGATAGGTGTAGCGAGGGAGAGATGCGAGAGATAGGGAGAGATGAAGGGAAGGGGAGAGAGATATGGAGGGGGAGCGAGAGAGATGTGGTGTAGATGGGGAGAGAGAGAAATGCCTGTTCTTAGAATGAAGAAGAGCTGAAGTCTGTTTTTCTGAGAAGCAGAAAGAAGCACTGTGCAGATGAGAACAGAGGCCTGGTTGTAGGAGAAACAGAAGGAGAACTCTCTCTCTCTCTCTATTTACCTCTCTCTCTCTCTCTCTCTCTCTCTCTCTCTCTATACACTCTCTCTCTCTGTTTCTCTCTCTCTCTCTTTCGCTCTTTCTCTCTCTCTATTTACCTCTCTTTTTCTCTCTCTCTCTCTCTATTTACCTCTCTCTCTCTCTCTCTTTCGCTCTTTCTCTCTCTCTATTTACCTCTTTTTCTCTCTCTCTCTCTCTATTTACCTCTCTCTCTCTCTCTCTCTCTCTCTCTCTCTCTCTCTCTCTCTCACACAGATATGCAGCCAGATCAGATTCTTTAACTTAAATGCTCTCTCTCTCTCTCTCTCTGCTCTTTCTGTCTCTGTTCTCTCTCTCTATCTCTCTCTCTCTCTGTGTTCGCTCTCTGTTCTCTCTCTGTTCTCTCTCTCTATCTCTCTCTCTCTCTCTCTGTGTTCGCTCTCTGTTCTCTCTCTGTCTCTCTCTCTGTTCTCTCTATGTCTCTCTCTCTCTCTCTCTCTCTGTGTTTTTTATCTATGTCTCTCTCTCTATGCAGCTAGATCAGATTTTTCACTGATGTACGTGTCCCTCAGCGGGAAGTATCTCTTCATTTCTCTGACTGGAACTTAACTCCTGCCTCATCGTGTGTTGTCTGGTGTGAGGAGATCTGTCGGGGCGTGTTGTCCCTGTGTCGTTCCACCTCATGGACGACTGTCATTGAGCAGTTTCTGCTTGGTGTAATTAAAACAAGGATGTTATTGATTGGTCTTTCATGTCCTCTTGTTTAGTCTAACATTTTTTGGGTCTAAACACTCCTTCAGATCCCTATACCAGTGAACAACCTGTAAACCTTTTCACCGCCACTTCCTTCTTTATTCAGGCACCACTGAAGGTTAAAAATGATTCCAATTCTTTCATCAACAGTCCACTTGTTGAGACCTTCGGCTCTCCACTGCGTTATCTGAGTCATCTTTTATGCGTGCTGCAGTTCTGTGTACCCTGTTGTTTAAATAGATTAAAAAAAACTCTGTTATCTTTGTGGCGCTCTCCTTGAGATGAGAAGGAGGAGAGGAAATGGTTGCAAACCTTGAAATGAGTTTTAATTTGTACACCGGCGAAGAGAAACGAAGTAGCCAGCCTTTGCACCCAGACTGGCCGTTTTTGGTCACCCGTTGAGAGACTGTTGGGTTTTATAGGGTGTTTGTTGTAACGAACCCACATGTTTTTGCTTTGGATGTAAAGCTTGTCGCTCAAACAAGGGCTGTCGAAGAAGGCTAGCTGGTTGAGGCTTTAGCTGGGCAGCACAGAAGAGGTTAACCACTGCAACATGAAGATGTGGGTTCATGTTCTGTTTAGACAGAGTCGCTGCTATCAGTATATACCGTACGTCCTATATGGAGCTGAAAAGGAGATTCTGTCTCACACACACACACACACACACACACACACACACAATTTAACCTTGTGTCTTTAAGACATTTGTGGGGATGTTGTGGGTTCACTGGCTACTCAGTGGACACCTCAGTGGTAGCCCAGCAGTGGTAGAAGTGGTCAGTGGATAGCAGTACCTTGTTATTTAAATATATCTGAGTAAAAAAAAAATTCATTCACTAGCAAAGAAAAATGAATCAGCCAGCTTTGGCACCCAGACTGTCCATTTGTGGACACCCGTTGAGAGACTGTTGGGTTTTATAGGGTGTTTGTTGTAACGAACCCACATGTTTTTGCTTTGGATGTAAAGCTTGTCGCTCAAACAAGGGCTGTCGAAGAAGGCTAGCTGGTTGAGGCTTTAGCTGGGCAGCACAGAAGAGGTTAACCACTGCAACATGAAGATGTGGGTTCATGTTCTGTTTAGACAGAGTCGCTGCTATCAGTATATACCGTACGTCATATATGGAGCTGAAAAGGAGATTCTGTCTCATAGAATTCAGTCCTGTAACCCCCCCACACACAATTTAACCCCTGGGTTACCTTGTGTCCTTAAGACATTTGTGGTGATGTTGTGGGTTCACTGGCTACTCAGTGGACACCTCTGGTGGAGCTTCTGGTAGAGTTTTACACAGCAGTGTTCTGTAAAACTAGCCCAGCAGTGGTAGAAGTGAGTTTTAATTCATACACTAGCAAAGAAAAATGAATCAGCCAGCTTTGGCACCCAGACTGTCCATTTGTGGACACCCGTTGAGACTGTTGGGTTTTATAGGGTGTTTCTTGTTACGAACTCACATCTTTTTGTTTTGGTTTTAAAGCTTGTCGCTCGAACAAGGGCTGACGAAGAAGGCTAGCTGACGAGAAGCACCAAATAAAACCACATAGTTTATATCAAGTGTATCCACTGAAGGCCAGTAGGTGTTAATGTTAGCTTGCTAGCTGGTGTTGGAGCCCACTTGCATCAACTCACCTTAGTAGTTATCAGATCTATTTAAACAGCATCAGCCAGTGCAGTAGAGGTTTAAACATATACTCTTCAATGGCGTGTTAGAGGTCTGTTTCAAAATCTTTCTTGAAGAGCATCTGCAAACTGACATTCTTCTTCTTGTGAGCCTCCTTCAGTGTATTTCCAGTAACAGTGAACTCTGTACCATCTTAAAATTAGATGCCCGTCATGCAAACAGGGCAAAAGTTTTATTTATTTTTTTTTTTTTAACAAAATCAAGAAATATGGCTAAAAAGACGGGTTGTCGGGTTATGCGTGTGATGTAGATGGTGAACAACAACGGTAGAAGATATAAACTTACGGGAATGCCCTTGACAGAAAGGTGTTGTTATTTTTGGCTGCAGTAATTGAATGTACAGTAAGACCCCTGTACACAAACATCCCAAAGACCCCCAAATATCCAGAAAGTGGTCTAAACCTGTCAACTTTAAACAGGCACATTGGAAAGGAGCGTCCTCTCACTCCGTCATCTGTAGGTCATTTCACGTCTGAAGATTATCACAGCTATGGGACGTAGGCTTACACGACGAGCCTGCTTTAGCTGATGTTAGCTAACATTAGCTTCACTTGCTAAGTTCGGTGGATCAAGTTATGCTAAGCTAACGTAGTTGAGTTATGAAGATGTATAGAGTCGTATGAGAGAGAGTCCACTTTAATCACATTTACTACAATAACTGTACCTCTATATCTGAGTTTAGCTGGTTGCTAGGCTGGTTGCTAGGCTGTTGTCATGAATAATGTTGGTTATTTAGCTAGATACTGTTTACACTCAGTATGAGCTGCTGTTGTGGGTGTGGTTTGACTAAAAGTCTCAGGACTAAGTGATATGGTGGTCTAAAGGTCTCGGCACTAAGTGATATGGTGGTCTAAAAGTCTCAGGACTAAGTGATATGGTGGTCTAAAAGTATCAGGACTAAGTGATATGGTGGTCTAAAAGTCTCAGGACTAAGTGATATGGTGGTCTAAAAGTATCAGGACTAAGTGATATGGTGGTCTAAAAGTCTCAGGACTAAGTGATATGGTGGTCTAAAAGTATCAGGACTAAGTGATATAGTGGTCTAAAAGTATCAGGACTAAGTGATATGGTGGTCTAAAAGTCTCAGGACTAAGTGATATGGTGGTCTAAAAGTCTCAGGACTAAGTGATATGGTGGTCTAAAAGTCTCAGGACTAAGTGATATGGTGGTCTAAAAGTATCAGGACTAAGTGATATAGTGGTCTAAAAGTATCAGGACTAAGTGATATGGTGGTCTAAAGGTCTCAGGACTAAGTGATATGGTGGTCTAAAAGTCTCGGCACTAAGTGATATGGTGGTCTAAAAGTCTCAGGACTAAGTGATGTGGTGGTCTAAAAGTCTCAGGACTAAGTGATATGGTGGTCTAAAAGTCTCAGGACTAAGTGATATGGTGGTCTAAAAGTATCAGGACTAAGTGATATAGTGGTCTAAAAGTCTCAGGACTAAGTGATATGGTGGTCTAAAAGTATCAGGACTAAGTGATATGGTGGTCTAAAAGTATCAGGACTAAGTGATATGGTGGTCTAAAAGTCTCAGGACTAAGTGATATGGTGGTCTAAAAGTATCAGGACTAAGTGATATGGTGGTCTAAAAGTATTAGGACTAAGTGATATAGTGGTCTAAAAGTATTAGGACTAAGTGATATAGTGGTCTAAAAGTCTCAGGACTAAGTGATATAGTGGTCTAAAAGTCTCAGGACTAAGTGATATGGTGGTCTAAAAGTATCAGGACTAAGTGATATGGTGGTCTAAAAGTCTCGGGAATAAGTGATATGGTGGTCTAAAAGTATCAGGACTAAGTGATATGGTGGTCTAAAGGTATCAGGACTAAGTGATATGGTGGTCTAAAAGTATCAGGACTAAGTGATATGGTGGTCTAAAAGTCTCAGGACTAAGTGATATAGTGGTCTAAAAGTCTCGGGAATAAGTGATATGGTGGTCTAAAAGTATCAGGACTAAGTGATATGGTGGTCTAAAAATATTAGGACTAAGTGATATAGTGGTCTAAAAGTCTCAGGACTAAGTGATATGGTGGTCTAAAAGTCTCGGGAATAAGTGATATGGTGGTCTAAAAGTATCAGGACTAAGTGATATGGTGGTCTAAAAGTATCAGGACTAAGTGATATGGTGGTCTAAAAGTCTCAGGACTAAGTGATATAGTGGTCTAAAAGTCTCGGGAATAAGTGATATGGTGGTCTAAAAGTATCAGGACTAAGTGATATGGTGGTCTAAAAATATTAGGACTAAGTGATATAGTGGTCTAAAAGTCTCAGGACTAAGTGATATGGTGGTCTAAAAGTCTCAGGACTAAGTGATATGGTGGTCTAAAAGTATCAGGACTAAGTGATATGGTGGTCTAAAAGTATCAGGACTAAGTGATAGGGTGGTCTAAAAGTCTCAGGACTAAGTGATATGGTGGTCTAAAAGTATTAGGACTAAGTGATATAGTGGTCTAAAAGTCTCAGGACTAAGTGATATAGTGGTCTAAAAGTTTCAGGACTAAGTGATATGGTGGTCTAAAAGTATCAGGACTAAGTGATATGGTGGTCTAAAAGTATCAGGACTAAGTGATATGGTGGTCTAAAAGTATTAGGACTAAGTGATATGGTGGTCTAAAAGTATCAGGACTAAGTGATATGGTGGTCTAAAAGTCTCAGGACTAAGTGATATGGTGGTCTAAAGGTATCAGGACTAAGTGATATGGTGGTCTAAAAGTCTCAGGATTAGGTGATATGGTGGTCTAAAAGTATCAGGACTAAGTGATATGGTGGTCTAAAAGTATCAGGACTAAGTGATATGGTGGTCTAAAAGTCTCAGGATTAGGTGATATGGTGGTCTAAAAGTATCAGGACTAAGTGATATGGTGGTCTAAAGGTATCAGGACTAAGTGATATGGTGGTCTAAAAGTATCAGGACTAAGTGATATGGTGGTCTAAAAGTATCAGGACTAAGTGATATGGTGGTCTAAAAGTCTCAGGATTAGGTGATATGGTGGTCTAAAAGTATCAGGACTAAGTGATATGGTGGTCTAAAGGTATCAGGACTAAGTGATATGGTGGTCTAAAAGTATCAGGACTAAGTGATATGGTGGTCTAAAAGTCTCAGGACTAAGTGATATGGTGGTCTAAAAGTCTCAGGACTAAGTGATATAGTGGTCTAAAAGTCTCGGGAATAAGTGATATGGTGGTCTAAAAGTATCAGGACTAAGTGATATGGTGGTCTAAAAGTATCAGGACTAAGTGATATGGTGGTCTAAAGTCTCAGGACTAAGTGATATGGTGGTCTAAAAGTCTCAGGACTAAGTGATATGGTGGTCTAAAAGTCTCAGGACTAAGTGATATGGTGGTCTAAAAGTATCAGGACTAAGTGATATGGTGGTCTAAAAGTCTCAGGACTAAGTGATATAGTGGTCTTAAAGTCTCAGGACTAAGTGATATGGTGGTCTAAAAGTCTCAGGACTAAGTGATATAGTGGTCTAAAAGTCTCGGGAATAAGTGATATGGTGGACTAAAAGTATCAGGACTAAGTGATATGGTGGTCTAAAAGTTTCAGGACTAAGTGATATGGTGGTCTAAAAGTCTCAGGACTAAGTGATATAGTGGTCTTAAAGTCTCAGGACTAAGTGATATGGTGGTCTAAAAGTCTCAGGACTAAGTGATATGGTGGTCTAAATGTCTCAGGACTAAGTGATATGGTGGTCTAAAAGTCTCAGGACTAAGTGATATGGTGGTCTAAAAGTCTCAGGACTAAGTGATATAGTGGTCTAAAAGTCTCGGGAATAAGTGATATGGTGGTCTAAAAGTATCAGGACTAAGTGATATGGTGGTCTAAAAGTCTCAGGACTAAGTGATATGGTGGTCTAAAAGTCTCAGGACTAAGTGATATGGTGGTCTAAAAGTATCAGGACTAAGTGATATGGTGGTCTAAAAGTCTCAGGACTAAGTGATATGGTGGTCTAAAAGTCTCAGGACTAAGTGATATGGTGGTCTAAAAGTATCAGGACTAAGTGATATGGTGGTCTAAAAGTCTCAGGACTAAGTGATATGGTGGTCTAAAAGTCTCAGGACTAAGTGATATGGTGGTCTAAAAGTATCAGGACTAAGTGATATGGTGGTCTAAAAGTATCAGGACTAAGTGATATGGTGGTCTAAAAGTATCAGGACTAAGTGATATGGTGGTCTAAAAGTCTAAGGACTAAGTGATATGGTGGTCTAAAAGTATCAGGACTAAGTGATATGGTGGTCTAAAAGTATCAGGACTAAGTGATATGGTGGTCTAAAAGTCTAAGGACTAAGTGATATGGTGGTCTAAAAGTATCAGGACTAAGTGATATGGTGGTCTAAAAGTATCAGGACTAAGTGATATGGTGGTCTAAAAGTATCAGGACTAAGTGATATGGTGGTCTAAAAGTATCAGGACTAAGTGATATGGTGGTCTAAAAGTCTAAGGACTAAGTGATATGGTGGTCTAAAAGTATCAGGACTAAGTGATATGGTGGTCTAAAAGTATCAGGACTAAGTGATATGGTGGTCTAAAAGTCTAAGGACTAAGTGATATGGTGGTCTAAAAGTATCAGGACTAAGTGATATGGTGGTCTATTTCTACAATACAGCTCTTTCAGATTTAAATTCAGAAATATCATCAGAATCTGAAGAAGCAGTTCTGGAACATTCTCAGTCCCAGTCTGTTCACTGTTGTTCACCAGTGGCGTCACACGGTAGCGTTCAGGAGTTTCCATAGCGAGCTCAGGTTTTTCCGTCACTTTAATTAAAATAATCTATTTTAAAGCAAATTAAGCAGAATTTTATTTTAAGTCATGTTTATATATTTTAAGTATCTAAGACAATGTGAAATCACCAGAGCTGTCAATAAGTGGTGCTTAGCCTTTAACTTTTATTATTAACTTACTTATTGCCTGCTGTGAGAAAGAAGTGAATATACTCTCCTAATGTTGGTGTGTTTAAGTCATTTTCACTTTCACAGCCATGTTTAGTTGGCGGTTAAAATGTGACATAGACATTTTTAGTTTGCTGTGGTTAGTGCCTAGCTTTTAACATGGTATATGTTTGCTGCATTTGTAGCACCATTAAAAACTTAACTGATCCTAAACAACATTATTCCTTTATTCATCGTTTTTTGGTACTTGTATTTATCTTAAATGTTTAGATAAACATTTAATAAAGGTTGTACATTGTTATTCTACCCAATTCCCACATTTTAATGTAAACATTGACCCCAAGCAGATCTTTAAATCAGTCCTCAGCCCCAAGATAGTACACAGGTGTACTATCACAAGAGAGTACATATTTTAGGTATACTATAAACCTCAATGCATAGGGGTGAAGCCAAATTGTGGACTATCTAAGGGGCCTGTGGACTAGTTTTGAAGACCTCTGACCTGCAATGTAAGCAGTGTTATTGTCGTGAAGGCTAGGATCTCGCGATGCTCTCGATTCTCAAAAACACAGTATCAATACACAGATTCCTGGCAGAAAGTGAATCATCGTGTGTTGTGTTTAAACCCCTGACCACTAGATTGCAGTGCTGTAACCTTAACTGACCCACCCGCTAGCTTGTTCTTCCTTCTTTATAGATGCTGCAAAGCTGGGAGGTGGCAGGTTAGCATTTGCTTCCTCCAAGACACCAAGATTATCAGATTTGTAACCCTCAGTAAAGTAAGTAATAAAAGACTAATAATAATTAGTATACTAATACCAATTACTCCCTCATGAGATTTATCACTTTTTACAAATAATGTTGTAAATAAAAGTGGTTATAAAATTAGATGAGGCCGAGATACATTCACTTATATTCATATTATATATATTCATATTATAAATATTGACAGTATGAAGGTACCCGTGGTTACAGCCTGATATCTGGACCCGAAACTCAGACCTGGGCTGCAGTTCTGTTTGGACAGAGTCGCTGCTATCAGTATATACCAAATCAAATATGTGTTTTTAATTGAGGAGGATAGGCCACCAAAAAAGGGGACGCTTTCTGGAAAACGGGGGCGCCTGATCTCCCGAACGTGACGTTCAGCAGCATCTTTCAAACAAGAGGCTATCACAGCATCATTGGACAGCTTAACAAGCTAACTGCCAAATCTGTTACATCAGCTGGTCTTTCTTATTGTATGAAAAATACCCTGTCTGGGTCTCCTGGTAGTCTAACACCTACTCTTACACAGGCTTTACAGAGCCTACTGGACTCTACAGCAGTGCTGTGCATGTATATGTGTGTGTAGTGGAGTTTGAGAAACTATAACGTTGGCCATGAGGTCTGAAGTGATGTTCACCGTTAGTGTTGATGTATATGTTTTCAGAATTGATTTGTCTTTCTGTGTCAGAACTTGTGGAAGGGCTCTCTGGTGGAGATGGAGACTCTCCTACATATTCAGAATATGTTACTGTAATATACATATGGCTTTAAAGCATTAAAACATGGATAGTTATCAGTGGTTTAGTCCTCGTTGTCAGCATTGCCGAGCTCCACTTCTATCTGTTCTCCTTTGCGTGCCACTGGGTTACCATGGGCTCTCAAGAGTCCAGGCTTTTCATTTTCTTTGCCATCTCATCTGGGAACAGACCAGGGATTTGAGAATTGGACTGGGAGGCTGATGCGGAGAGTGTGGAGTTTCATGGAGGGGTTTAATTTGCATGTAAATTGCAGGAAAAATTGGTGTTTTAAGTCAAACAAACTGACACCAACTGTGTTTTCACACCTTTTCTCAGAGTTGGAACAAGATAAACAGCTCTGGAGGGAGACTAGTATTTAGCTGGTTATTGGTGTACGTACCTTAATGTTGGCAGATTATTAATAGCTTTCGTTCTTGCACATTTCAGATCATGTTGAAGTTCTCTATTTTCACTTTGGCACACTTCTTCCTTTGCCATTATGTGAAACACAATAGTTCTTTTTAACTTCCCCTGGTTTTGAGGATGTGCGGTAACACTTTGGTCGTTTGCCTGACCTGTGCTGGCTGAAATATACATCAGCCCTGTCTGTTCTTCGGTAGCTCCACATCACGGCCTGCCCAAACCAATAAAAACACAAACACTGAGACGAGGATTGTACCTGAATGTTGCCAGATTGTGTACTGATTTTTTTTTTCCTAGACCAACAGCCACTATAACAGCTATCTAGAGCTTGGACTGTTTACCACTATAACAGCTATCTAGAGCTGGGACTCTTTACCACTATTACAGCTATTTAGAGCTGGGACTGTTTACCTCTATAACAGCTATCTAGAGCTTGGACTGTTTACCACTATAACAGCTATCTAGAGCTGGGACTCTTTACCACTATAACAGCTATCTAGAGCTGGGACTGTTTACCACTATAACAGCTATCTAGAGCTGGGACTGTTAACCACTATAACAGCTATCTAGAGCTGGGACTGTTTACCACTATAACAGCTATCTAGAGCTGGGACTGTTTACCACTATAACAGCTATCTAGAGCTGGGACTGTTTACCTCTATAACACCTATCTAGAGCTGGGACTGTTTACCACTATAACACCTACCTAGAGCTGGGACTGTTTACCTCTATAACACCTACCTAGAGCTGGGACTGTTTACCTCTATAACAGCTATCTAGAGCTGGGACTGTTTACCACTATAACAGCTATCTAGAGCTGGGACTGTTTACCACTATAACAGCTATCTAGAGCTGGGACTGTTTACCACTATAACAGCTATCTAGAGCTGGGACTGTTTACCACTATAACACCTACCTAGAGCTGGGACTGTTTACCTCTATAACACCTACCTAGAGCTGGGACTGTTTACCTCTATAACAGCTATCTAGAGCTGGGACTGTTTACCACTATAACAGCTATCTAGAGCTGGGACTGTTTACCACTATAACAGCTATCTAGAGCTGGGACTGTTTACCACTATAACAGCTATCTAGAGCTGGGACTGTTTACCACTATAACAGCTATCTAGAGCTGGGACTGTTTACCACTATTACAGCTATTTAGAGCTGGGACTGTTTACCACTATAACAGCTATCTAGAGCTGGGACTGTTTACCACTATAACGGCTATCTAGAGCTGGGACTCTTTACCACTATTACAGCTACTTAGAGCTGGGACTGTTTACCACTATAACAGCTATCTAGAGCTGGGACTGTTTACCACTATAACAGCTATCTAGAGCTGGGACTGTTTACCACTATAACAGCTATCTAGAGCTGGGACTGTTTACCACTATAACAGCTATCTAGAGCTGGGACTCTTTTCCACTATAACAGCTATCTAGAGCTGGGACTGTTCACCACTATAACAGCTATCTAGAGCTGGGACTCTTTACCACTATTACAGCTATTTAGAGCTGGGACTGTTTACCTCTATAACAGCTATCTAGGGCTTGGACTGTTTACCACTATAACAGCTATCTAGAGCTGGGACTCTTTACCACTATTACAGCTATTTAGAGCTGGGACTGTTTACCTCTATAACAGCTATCTAGAGCTTGGACTGTTTACCACTATAACAGCTATCTAGAGCTGGGACTCTTTACCACTATTACAGCTATTTAGAGCTGGGACTGTTTACCTCTATAACAGCTATCTAGAGCTTGGACTGTTTACCACTATAACAGCTATCTAGAGCTGGGACTGTTTGCCACTATAACAGCTATCTAGAGCTGGGACTGTTTGCCACTGCAACAGCTATCTAGAGCTGGGACTGTTTACCACTATAACAGCTATCTAGAGCTGGGACTGTTTACCACTATAACAGCTATCTAGAGCTGAGACTGTTTACCACTATAACAGCTATCTAGAGCTGGGACTGTTTACCACTATAACACCTATCTAGAGCTGAGACTGTTTACCACTATAACACCTATCTAGAACTGGGACTGTTTACCTCTATAACACCTATCTAGAGCTTGGACTGTTTGCCACTGTAACACCTATCTAGAGCTGGGACTGTTTACCACTGCAACAGCTATCTAGAGCTAGGACTGTTTACCACTATAACAGCTATCTAGAGCTGGGACTGTTTGCCACTGCAACAGCTATCTAGAGCTGGGACTGTTTACCACTATAACAGCTATCTAGAGCTGGGACTGTTTACCACTATAACAACTATCTAGAGCTGAGACTGTTTACCACTATAACAGCTATCTAGAGCTGGGACTGTTTACCACTATAACAGCTATCTAGAGCTGGGACTGTTTACCACTATAACAGCTATCTAGAGCTGGGACTGTTTACCACTATAACAGCTATCTAGAGCTTGGACTGTTTACCACTATAACAGCTATCTAGAGCTGGGACTGTTTACCACTATAACAGCTATCTAGAGCTGGGACTGTTTACCACTATAACACCTACCTAGAGCTGGGACTGTTTACCTCTATAACACCTACCTAGAGCTGGGACTGTTTACCTCTATAACAGCTATCTAGAGCTGGGACTGTTTACCACTATAACAGCTATCTAGAGCTGGGACTGTTTACCACTATAACACCTACCTAGAGCTGGGACTGTTTACCACTATAACAGCTATCTAGAGCTGGGACTGTTTACCACTATAACAGCTATCTAGAGCTGGGACTGTTTACCACTATTACAGCTATTTAGAGCTGGGACTGTTTACCACTATAACAGCTATCTAGAGCTGGGACTGTTTACCACTATAACGGCTATCTAGAGCTGGGACTCTTTACCACTATTACAGCTACTTAGAGCTGGGACTGTTTACCTCTATAACAGCTATCTAGAGCTGGGACTGTTTACCACTATAACAGCTATCTAGAGCTGGGACTGTTTACCACTATAACAGCTATCTAGAGCTGGGACTGTTTACCACTATAACAGCTATCTAGAGCTGGGACTCTTTACCACTATAACAGCTATCTAGAGCTGGGACTGTTTACCACTATAACAGCTATCTAGAGCTGGGACTCTTTACCACTATTACAGCTATTTAGAGCTGGGACTGTTTACCTCTATAACAGCTATCTAGGGCTTGGACTGTTTACCACTATAACAGCTATCTAGAGCTGGGACTCTTTACCACTATTACAGCTATTTAGAGCTGGGACTGTTTACCTCTTGACAGCTATCTAGAGCTTGGACTGTTTACCACTATAACAGCTATCTAGAGCTGGGACTCTTTACCACTATTACAGCTATTTAGAGCTGGGACTGTTTACCTCTATAACAGCTATCTAGAGCTTGGACTGTTTACCACTATAACAGCTATCTAGAGCTGGGACTGTTTACCACTATAACAGCTATCTAGAGCTGGGACTGTTTACCACTATTACAGCTATTTAGAGCTGGGACTGTTAACCACTATAACAGCTATCTAGAGCTGGGACTGTTTACCACTATAACGGCTATCTAGAGCTGGGACTCTTTACCACTATTACAGCTACTTAGAGCTGGGACTGTTTACCACTATAACAGCTATCTAGAGCTGGGACTGTTTACCACTATAACAGCTATCTAGAGCTGGGACTGTTTACCACTATAAAAGCTATCTAGAGCTGGGACTGTTTACCACTATAACAGCTATCTAGAGCTGGGACTCTTTACCACTATAACAGCTATCTAGAGCTGGGACTGTTTACCACTATAACAGCTATCTAGAGCTGGGACTCTTTACCACTATTACAGCTATTTAGAGCTGGGACTGTTTACCTCTATAACAGCTATCTAGAGCTTGGACTGTTTACCACTATAACAGCTATCTAGAGCTGGGACTCTTTACCACTATTACAGCTATTTAGAGCTGGGACTGTTTACCTCTATAACAGCTATCTAGAGCTTGGACTGTTTACCACTATAACAGCTATCTAGAGCTGGGACTCTTTACCACTATTACAGCTATTTAGAGCTGGGACTGTTTACCTCTATAACAGCTATCTAGAGCTTGGACTGTTTACCACTATAACAGCTATCTAGAGCTGGGACTCTTTACCACTATAACAGCTATCTAGAGCTGGGACTGTTTACCACTATAACAGCTATCTAGAGCTGGGACTGTTAACCACTATAACAGCTATCTAGAGCTGGGACTGTTTACCACTATAACAGCTATCTAGAGCTGGGACTGTTTACCACTATAACAGCTATCTAGAGCTGGGACTGTTTACCTCTATAACACCTATCTAGAGCTGGGACTGTTTACCACTATAACACCTACCAAGAGCTGGGACTGTTTACCTCTATAACACCTACCTAGAGCTGGGACTGTTTACCTCTATAACAGCTATCTAGAGCTGGGACTGTTTACCACTATAACAGCTATCTAGAGCTGGGACTGTTTACCACTATAACAGCTATCTAGAGCTGGGACTGTTTACCACTATAACAGCTATCTAGAGCTGGGACTGTTTACCACTATAACACCTACCTAGAGCTGGGACTGTTTACCTCTATAACACCTACCTAGAGCTGGGACTGTTTACCTCTATAACAGCTATCTAGAGCTGGGACTGTTTACCACTATAACAGCTATCTAGAGCTGGGACTGTTTACCACTATAACAGCTATCTAGAGCTGGGACTGTTTACCACTATAACAGCTATCTAGAGCTGGGACTGTTTACCACTATAACAGCTATCTAGAGCTGGGACTGTTTACCACTATTACAGCTATTTAGAGCTGGGACTGTTTACCACTATAACAGCTATCTAGAGCTGGGACTGTTTACCACTATAACGGCTATCTAGAGCTGGGACTGTTTACCACTATAACGGCTATCTAGAGCTGGGACTCTTTACCACTATAACGGCTATCTAGAGCTGGGACTGTTTACCACTATAACAGCTATCTAGAGCTGGGACTGTCCACCACTATAACAGCTATCTAGAGCTGGGACTGTTTACCACTATAACAGCTATCTAGAGCTGGGACTGTTTACCACTATAACAGCTATCTAGAGCTGGGACTGTTTACCACTATAACAGCTATCTAGAGCTGGGACTGTTTACCACTATAACAGCTATCTAGAGCTGGGACTGTTTACCACTATAACAGCTATCTAGAGCTGGGACTGTTTACCACTATTACAGCTATTTAGAGCTGGGACTGTTTACCACTATAACAGCTATCTAGAGCTGGGACTGTTTACCACTATAACAGCTATCTAGAGCTGGGACTGTTTACCACTATAACAGCTATCTAGAGCTGGGACTGTTTGCCACTGCAACAGCTATCTAGAGCTGGGACTGTTTACCACTATAACAGCTATCTAGAGCTGGGACTGTTTACCACTATAACAGCTATCTAGAGCTGAGACTGTTTACCACTATAACAGCTATCTAGAGCTGGGACTGTTTACCACTATAACACCTATCTAGAGCTGAGACTGTTTACCACTATAACACCTATCTAGAACTGGGACTGTTTACCTCTATAACACCTATCTAGAGCTTGGACTGTTTGCCACTGTAACACCTATCTAGAGCTGGGACTGTTTACCACTGCAACAGCTATCTAGAGCTGGGACTGTTTACCACTATAACAGCTATCTAGAGCTGGGACTGTTTGCCACTGCAACAGCTATCTAGAGCTGGGACTGTTTACCACTATAACAGCTATCTAGAGCTGGGACTGTTTACCACTATAACAACTATCTAGAGCTGAGACTGTTTACCACTATAACAGCTATCTAGAGCTGGGACTGTTTACCACTATAACAGCTATCTAGAGCTGGGACTGTTTACCACTATAACAGCTATCTAGAGCTGGGACTGTTTACCACTATAACAGCTATCTAGAGCTTGGACTGTTTACCACTATAACACCTATCTAGAGCTTGGACTGTTTGCCACTATAACAGCTATCTAGAGCTGGGACTGTTTACCACCATAACAGCTATCTTGAGCTGGGACTGTTTACCACCATAACAGCTATCTAGAGCTGGGACTGTTTACCACCATAACAGCTATCTAGAGCTGGGACTGTTTACCACCATAACAGCTATCTAGAGCTGGGACTGTTTACCACCATAACAGCTATCTAGAGCTGGGACTGTTTACCACCATAACAGCTATCTAGAGCTGGGACTGTTTACCACTATAACAGCTATCTAGAGCTGGGACTGTTTACCACTATAACAGCTATCTAGAGCTGGGACTGTTTACCACTATAACAGCTATCTAGAGCTGGGACTGTTTACCACTATAACAGCTATCTAGAGCTGGGACTGTTTACCACTATAACAGCTATCTAGAGCTTGGACTGTTTACCACTATAACACCTATCTAGAGCTGAGACTGTTTACCACTATAACACCTATCTAGAGCTGGGACTGTTCACCTCTATAACACCTGTCTAGAGCTTGGACTGTTTGCCACTGCAACAGCTATCTAGAGCTGGGACTGTTTACCACTATAACAGCTATCTAGAGCTGGGACTGTTTACCACTATTATAGCTATCTAGAGCTGGGACTGTTTACCACTATAACAGCTATCTAGAGCTGGGACTGTTTACCACTATAACAGCTATCTAGAGCTGGGACTGTTTACCACTATAACAGCTATCTAGAGCTGGGACTGTTTACCACTATAACACCTATCTAGAGCTGGGACTGTTTACCACTATAACACCTATCTAGAGCTGGGACTGTTTACCACTATAACAGCTATCTAGAGCTGGGACTGTTTACCTCTATAACACCTATCTAGAGCTGGGACTGTTTACCACTATAACAGCTATTTAGAGCTGGGACTGTTTACCACTATAACAGCTATCTAGAGCTGGGACTGTTTGCCACTATAACAGCTATCTAGAGCTGGGACTGTTTACCACTATAACAGCTATCTAGAGCTGGGACTGTTTACCACTATAACAGCTATCTAGAGCTGGGACTGTTTACCACTATAACAGCTATTTAGAGCTGGGACTGTTTACCACTATAACGGCTATCTAGAGCTGGGACTGTTTACCACTATAACAGCTATTTAGAGCTGGGACTGTTTACCACTATAACAGCTATCTAGAGCTGGGACTGTTTACCACTATAACACCTATCTAGAGCTGGGACTGTTTACCACTATAACAGCTATCTAGAGCTGGGACTGTTTACCACTATAACAGCTATCTAGAGCTGGGACTGTTTACCACCATAACAGCTATCTAGAGCTGGGACTGTTTACCACTATAACAGCTATCTAGAGCTGGGACTGTTTACCACTATAACAGCTATCTAGAGCTGGGACTGTTTACCACTATAACAGCTATCTAGAGCTGGGACTGTTTACCACTATAACAGCTATCTAGAGCTGGGACTGTTTACCACTATAACAGCTATCTAGAGCTTGGACTGTTTACCACTATAACACCTATCTAGAGCTGAGACTGTTTACCACTATAACACCTATCTAGAGCTGGGACTGTTCACCTCTATAACACCTATCTAGAGCTTGGACTGTTTGCCACTGCAACAGCTATCTAGAGCTGGGACTGTTTACCACTATAACAGCTATCTAGAGCTGGGACTGTTTACCACTATTACAGCTATCTAGAGCTGGGACTGTTTACCACTATAACAGCTATCTAGAGCTGGGACTGTTTACCACTATAACAGCTATCTAGAGCTGGGACTGTTTACCACTATAACAGCTATCTAGAGCTGGGACTGTTTACCACTATAACACCTATCTAGAGCTGGGACTGTTTACCACTATAACACCTATCTAGAGCTGGGACTGTTTACCACTATAACAGCTATCTAGAGCTGGGACTGTTTACCTCTATAACACCTATCTAGAGCTGGGACTGTTTACCACTATAACAGCTATTTAGAGCTGGGACTGTTTACCACTATAACACCTATCTAGAGCTGGGACTGTTTACCACTATAACAGCTATCTAGAGCTGGGACTGTTTACCACTATAACGGCTATCTAGAGCTGGGACTGTTTACCACTATAACAGCTATTTAGAGCTGGGACTGTTTACCACTATAACGGCTATCTAGAGCTGGGACTGTTTACCACTATAACAGCTATTTAGAGCTGGGACTGTTTACCACTATAACAGCTATCTAGAGCTGGGACTGTTTACCACTATAACACCTATCTAGAGCTGGGACTGTTTACCACTATAACAGCTATCTAGAGCTGGGACTGTTTACCACTATAACAGCTATCTAGAGCTGGGACTGTTTACCACTATAACACCTATCTAGAGCTGGGACTGTTTACCTCTATAACAGCTATCTAGAGCTGGGACTGTTTACCACTATAACAGCTATCTAGAGCTGGGACTGTTTACCACTATAACAGCTATCTAGAGCTGGGACTGTTTATCACTATAACAGCTATCTAGAGCTGGGACTGTTTACCACTATAACAGCTATCTAGAGCTGGGACTGTTTACCACTATAACAGCTATCTAGAGCTGGGACTGTTTACCACTATAACAGCTATCTAGAGCTGGGACTGTTTACCACTATAACAGCTATCTAGAGCTGGGACTATTTACCACTATAACAGCTATCTAGAGCTGGGACTGTTTACCACTATAACACCTATCTAGAGCTGGGACTGTTTACCACCATAACAGCTATCTAGAGCTGGGACTGTTTACCACTATAACAGCTATCTAGAGCTGGGACTCTTTACCACTATTACAGCTATTTAGAGCTGGGACTGTTTACCTCTATAACAGCTATCTAGAGCTTGGACTGTTTACCACTATAACAGCTATCTAGAGCTGGGACTGTTTACCACTATAACAGCTATCTAGAGCTGGGACTCTTTACCACTATAACAGCTATCTAGAGCTGGGACTGTTTACCACTATAACAGCTATCTAGAGCTGGGACTGTTTACCACTATAACACCTATCTAGAGCTGGGACTGTTTACCACTATAACAGCTATCTAGAGCTGGGACTGTTTACCACTATAACAGCTATCTAGAGCTGGGACTCTTTACCACTATAACAGCTATCTAGAGCTGGGACTGTTTACCACTATAACACCTATCTAGAGCTGGGACTCTTTACCACTATTACAGCTATTTAGAGCTGGGACTGTTTACCACTATAACAGCTATCTAGAGCTGGGACTCTTTACCACTATAACAGCTATCTAGAGCTGGGACTGTTTACCACTATAACACCTATCTAGAGCTGGGACTCTTTACCACTATAACAGCTATTTAGAGCTGGGACTGTTTACCACTATAACAGCTATCTAGAGCTGGGACTGTCCACCACTATAACAGCTATTTAGAGCTGGGACTGTTTACCACTATAACAGCTATCTAGAGCTGGGACTGTCCACCACTATAACAGCTATCTAGAGCTGGGACTGTTTACCACTATAACACCTATCTAGAGCTGGGACTCTTTACCACTATAACAGCTATTTAGAGCTGGGACTGTTTACCACTATAACAGCTATCTAGAGCTGGGACTGTCCACCACTATAACAGCTATCTAGAGCTGGGACTGTTTACCACTATAACAGCTATCTAGAGCTGGGACTGTTTACCACTATAACACCTATCTAGAGCTGGGACTGTTTACCACTATAACAGCTATCTAGAGCTGGGACTGTTTACCACTATAACACCTATCTAGAGCTGGGACTGTTTACCACTATAACAGCTATCTAGAGCTGGGACTGTTCACCTCTATAACACCTATCTAGAGCTTGGACTGTTTGCCACTGCAACAGCTATCTAGAGCTGGGACTGTTTACCACTATAACAGCTATCTAGAGCTGGGACTGTTTACCACTATAACAGCTATTTAGAGCTGGGACTGTTTACCACTATAACACCTATCTAGAGCTGGGACTGTTTACCACTATAACACCTATCTAGAGCTGGGACTGTTTACCACTATAACAGCTATCTAGAGCTGGGACTGTTTACCACTATAACAGCTATCTAGAGCTGGGACTGTTTACCACTATAACAGCTATCTAGAGCTGGGACTGTTTACCACTATAACAGCTATCTAGAGCTGGGACTGTTTACCACTATAACACCTATCTAGAGCTGGGACTGTTTACCTCTATAACAGCTATCTAGAGCTGGGACTGTTTATCACTATAACAGCTATCTAGAGCTGGGACTGTTTACCACTATAACAGCTATCTAGAGCTGGGACTGTTTACCACTATAACAGCTATCTAGAGCTGGGACTGTTTATCACTATAACAGCTATCTAGAGCTGGGACTGTTTACCACTATAACAGCTATCTAGAGCTGGGACTGTTTACCACTATTACAGCTATTTAGAGCTGGGACTGTTTACCACTATTACAGCTATTTAGAGCTGGGACTGTTTACCACTATAACAGCTATTTAGAGCTGGGACTGTTTACCACTATAACAGCTATCTAGAGCTGGGACTGTTTACCTCTATAACAGCTATCTAGAGCTGGGACTCTTTACCACTATTACAGCTATTTAGAGCTGGGAGTCTACCAATATAAAAGCTACACTATGTGGACAGAAGTAGGGGTCCACCTACAGGAGCTTTAATGAGTCCCATTCTGAATCCGTATGAACATGCAGTCTGGCCCCACTCTGCAGATATAACAGGTTCCACTCTTCTGGGAAGGCGCTGGGAATGACTCTCGGCATTGTGCTTGGTAATATAAGGTTTGGATGCAGCTGCTTGGCTATGGAAACCCATAACGCAACTTAATGTAAAGAGATTTTATTCCTAGCAATTGTGGAGCATTTCTATTGGCCCATTCATCCGAATACCTGTACAGTGTACTGCATATAACTGTAATGCACCTGTGGTTCTACTGTGACTGATTTTGTTCTTATTTATAGCCCTGTTAGTCTATAAGTGCGTATTATAAATATGCGTCATTGGCTGTAGGTTCCTGTGTTTATCTATATTTGACTCTCTGAGCAGGACTGTACGTGCTAGCTGTGAAAGTGTGTGTAAAAGTGAAGGGGGTTAATTGAAGCGGTTTAGTATTGAAGCATTGTCTCTGTGGTTTACTTTGTCCTCTGAATGCAGTCAAGTGTGAGTGTGTATTCGAGGAACTTTCCTGTAGCTGTATTTGCGCGTGTTTGATTCTAAACTTCATGATTCATTTGCTAAGAAACAACTATTAAAAAATATAATCTATCATACCACCCAGTTGTCAGATGCAACAGATGCGCTAATGATAAAACGAGTCCACCTGGCGGTAAACAAGGATCTGCTAACACAAAGTGTTACTGACTTTGTAACTGGGATACCATATTAATGGTCTCGGTACATGTTAGCAACCACCTGGAACACCAGAGCAACTTTTTAGGGACAAGTTGTTGACCACCACAACACTTTAGCAGTCACTCGCAATAACAAAAGTTTTTTTTTTGGCCTATCAACAACTTTGCAACCATCTGTCATATCACAGCATCGGCCTAGCAACACGTTAGCAACCATCTGTGGTACCATAGTTTCGGCCTAGCAACACCTCAGCAACCATCTGGTATATCACAGCAGTACCACCTCAGATTTAGTAGCAACGCAACCTCGTCAGACCAAGTTGGTGTCTGTAAACATCTGTTAGCCTCGTAGCTGTAAAGCTAACATAAATTTACATTTACTGTATTTATTCAGAGTGACCTGCAGGTTACCTGTACACAGGTAGGTGAAGGTAGTGTTAGACAGGTTACCTGTATACAGGTAGGTGAAGGTAGTGTTAGACAGTTTACCTGTACACAGGTAGGTGAAGGTAGTGTTACGGTTTACCTGTACACAGGTAGGTGAAGGTAGTGTTAGACAGGTTACCAGTACACAGGTAGGTGAAGGTAGTGTTAGACAGTTTACCTGTACACAGGTAGGTGAAGGTAGTGTTATAGTTTACCTGTACACAGGTAGGTGAAGGTAGTGTTAGACAGTTTACCTGTACACAGGTAGGTGAAGGTAGTGTTAGACAGTTTACCTGTACACAGGTAGGTGAAGGTAGTGTTAGACAGTTTACCTGTACACAGGTAGGTGAAGGTAGTGTTACAGTTTACCTGTACACAGGTAGGTGAAGGTAGTGTTAGACAGGTTACCAGTACACAGGTAGGTGAAGGTAGTGTTAGACAGTTTACCTGTACACAGGTAGGTGAAGGTAGTGTTATAGTTTACCTGTACACAGGTAGGTGAAGGTAGTGTTAGACAGTTTACCTGTACACAGGTAGGTGAAGGTAGTGTTAGACAGTTTATCTGTACACAGGTAGGTGAAGGTAGTGTTACGGTTTACCTGTACACAGGTAGGTGAAGGTAGTGTTAGACAGGTTACCAGTACACAGGTAGGTGAAGGTAGTGTTAGACAGTTTACCTGTACACAGGTAGGTGAAGGTAGTGTTATAGTTTACCTGTACACAGGTAGGTGAAGGTAGTGTTAGACAGTTTACCTGTACACAGGTAGGTGAAGGTAGTGTTAGACAGTTTACCTGTACACAGGTAGGTGAAGGTAGTGTTAGACAGTTTACCTGTACACAGGTAGGTGAAGGTAGTGTTACAGTTTACCTGTACACAGGTAGGTGAAGGTAGTGTTACAGTTTACCTGTACACAGGTAGGTGAAGGTAGTGTTAGACAGTTTACCTGTACACAGGTAGGTGAAGGTAGTGTTATAGTTTACCTGTACACAGGTAGGTGAAGGTAGTGTTAGACAGTTTACCTGTACACAGGTAGGTGAAGGTAGTGTTACAGTTTACCTGTACACAGGTAGGTGAAGGTAGTGTTAGACAGTTTATCTGTACACAGGTAGGTGAAGGTAGTGTTACAGTTTACCTGTACACAGGTAGGTGAAGGTAGTGTTAGACAGTTTATCTGTACACAGGTAGGTGAAGGTAGTGTTACAGTTTACCTGTACACAGGTAGGTGAAGGTAGTGTTAGACAGTTTATCTGTACACAGGTAGGTGAAGGTAGTGTTAGACAGTTTACCTGTACACAGGTAGGTGAAGGTAGTGTTACAGTTTACCTGTACACAGGTAGGTGAAGGTAGTGTTAGACAGTTTACCTGTACACAGGTAGGTGAAGGTAGTGTTACAGGTTACCTGTACACAGGTAGGTGAAGGTAGTGTTAGACAGTTTACCTGTACACAGGTAGGTGAAGGTAGTGTTAGACAGTTTACCTGTACACAGGTAGGTGAAGGTAGTGTTAGACAGTTTACCTGTACACAGGTAGGTGAAGGTAGTGTTAGACAGTTTACCTGTACACAGGTAGGTGAAGGTAGTGTTAGACAGTTTACCTGTACACAGGTAGGTGAAGGTAGTGTTAGACAGGTTACCAGTACACAGGTAGATGAAGGTAGTGTTAGACAGTTTACCTGTACACAGGTAGGTGAAGGTAGTGTTAGACAGTTTACCTGTACACAGGTAGGTGAAGGTAGTGTTACAGGTTACCTGTACACAGGTAGGTGAAGGTAGTGTTAGACAGGTTACCAGTACACAGGTAGGTGAAGGTAGTGTTACAGTTTACCTGTACACAGGTAGGTGAAGGTAGTGTTACAGTTTACCTGTACACAGGTAGGTGAAGGTAGTGTTAGACAGTTTACCTGTACACAGGTAGGTGAAGGTAGTGTTACAGTTTACCTGTACACAGGTAGGAGAAGCAGTGTATCCCACTACACTGTACCACCCAGTAAACACTGTAAGAGAGGTTCTTATAAGAGTGCCGGGACGTTTCTATCTAAAGGAAACTGCAAATGAGGTTTTGGTTTTAGCTGAGAGGCAGGCTTACCAGGAAGCGATGGCTGGCACAGAGCCAACAGAGCAATCCTGCCATACCTGACGCCGAGAATCCCTGCCAAAAAAGTCATGTGATGAAGTGGTTGTGTGAGTTCTTACTGAAACACAGCCCACCTTCCTCACGGTTTACAGAAAGAGACCGTCATCTGTTAATCTCTATCTCTCTCTAACTGTAGCGCAGGTCACAGAGGTCCCCCTTCACATTTCTACATATACAGTTCCTTAATTTTCAGAATGAGGAAGCTTTAGTAAAAGAGTGAGATGTGATAAACAGGTCCTCACGGTTCTCCCACTGCTGTGGCACCACCTATAGTGTGTGGCGTGAGAGTGTGTAGAGAGTGTTAGTGTGTCTGTTTAATTTGTGTCCTGTAAGAAGCACCCGCCTCGATCCGCCTTTGAATTGACTTTTCATTTGTCATTAAGTACACCTGCCATTACATGTACACTCAGTTGCCACTTTATTAGAAACACCCCCCTTGTTCTCCCACTAACTGGCCACTTTGTTAGAAACACCCACCTTGTGTGTCCACTAACTGGCCACTTTATTAGAAACACCCGCCTTGTACTTCCACTAACTGGCCACTTTATTAGAAACACCCACCTGGTGCTTCTATTAACTGGCCACTTTATTAGAAACACCCACCTTGTGCTCCCACTAACTGGCCACTTTATTAGAAACACCCACCTTGTACTCCCAATAACTGACCACTTTATTAGGAACACATACCTTGTGCTACCGCTAACTGGCCACTTTATTAGAAACACCCACCTTGTGCTCCCACTAACTGGCCACTTTATTAGAAACACCGACCTTGTGCTTCCATTAACTGGTCACTTTATTAGAAACACCAACCTTGTACTTTTTTAACAGGTACTGATGTTGAACATTGCTGTGAGGATTTGATTGAATGTTGGTAAGATCAGAGACTTATGTTGAACATTGCTGTGAGGATTTGATTGAATGTTGGTAAGATCAGAGACTTATGTTGAACATTGCTGTGAGGTATTGATTGAGTGTTATGAGGTCAGGTACTGATGTTGAACATTGCTGTGAGGTATTGATTGAGTGTTATGAGGTCAGGTACTGATGTTGAACATTCCTTATAATAACTTCTAATAACTAATAACCCACTAGAGGTATTATTACCATATTAAATAATATAGAGCCAACTATGTCACCAATTAGTACATCATAACGACAACATGGATTTCTTACTACAGCCACTGTTGTGTTTGACATTGTAAGATATTGTCACAATTAGTTGATACAAAATATTAAAGCGTTAAGTCTCGTTCGAATGGAGCTCTAGGGGTGTAAGAAAATATTGAAATATCGAATATTGGGATATTATGTTTGGTGATACTGTATCTATTCTCAAAAACACAGTGTCGCTACACAGATTCCTGGCAGACAGTGAATCATTGAGTGTTGTGTTTAAACCTCTGACCACTAGATGGCAGTGTTGTAATCCATTTTCAGCTCCACTCCAACATTAACAAGCAGCACAAGAGTGCAATGCTATTGTAAGCATTGATAAACCTGTTCATACAGTGGTTTTAATAGTAGGATTTGAAAAATCACAGTATATCACTTTCCTGCAGTATCGCAGTACATCTCGATATATTGAATCATGACCACTTTATCACGATACGTATTGTATCGCCAGGTTCTTGCCAATACACTGCCCTAATACAGCACGGCTACAGATCTGGAGACATATGAGTCTCCGCTCAACAAAAACAGCAGGACTTCAGTTGTAAAGCCATGACTAGTTTTGCATCCCTTTTTTCTGGAATACAGAAGTGCTTACTTGCAGTATAGTTGCTGCTTATGAGCCAATCCTGAATCCCGAGGCTTAAATTTGGGAGTATTTTATGTGTAACAGGCAGTTTTATTTAGCTGAAGCAGAAAAAAGCTCTTTCCGGTCAGTGACCTTCGGTCAGCATCTGAAGTAAGAGGTCACAGTTTCATCTTCTTTGAAGAAGTCAACTAAAGTTCATGAACTGAGTTTGCAAAAGCAGCATGTGAAACGAGGAGGATGAGACGAGAGGTGTTCTAGTGTTAACCACAAACAGCCCGGGTGGCTGGACGTTCTAATTTCCACAAATATAGATATTACAATAATAAGAAACTGTATATACAATTGTTAGGTGAGAGTTAATCTAACTAACCTGGTGAACAAGCTAGGGCTGGGGCGACTAGGGGTTTTATATATATATATATATATATATATATATATATATATATATATATATATATGTATATATATATGTATGTGTGTGTGTATATATATATATATATATATATGTGTGTGTGTGTATATATGTGTGTGTATATGTGTGTGTATATATATATATATATATATATATAATTTGTGTGTGTGTGTGTGCGCAAAATTATCCATTGGTTACAAATTTAATTCCTAACACACTCACATTAGAGTAATCTTAAAATTTGTTGTTAGATTAATTAAAAAAAAGAAATCGTTAGATTCATCGATTAAGAAATTGTTAGGTGCAGCCCTAGTGTGTGTATATATATATACACTACATCTGGCTGACATTTATATGTTGATAATTAAAATGGCTCTCAATTCAAATTTTTCATCCTGTGCAGCAACTCCACTCTTATCGATGATCAGAAATATGTTTCTATGACTCTGTTGCTTTTGTCTTTCTCAGTGTTGTCAAAATAATCAGTGAAACTCCTGTCAATGGGTTTTCTAAATGCTAAAAATGGAATGAATAGTCAAATATTTGTAATTTACAGTCGAGTGACAAGAACCAAGAGCACTTACGAACGTCAAAAGATAACAAAAAAGAAATAATAAAAATATATACAAAATATACAAAGTATAATAGTATAAGTTGAAGTAGATAAAAGTATTTTTATAGCTAAAAAAATACAAAATAAAAGTACACATCAGTACAGTGAGTGTAAGGTGCAGTTAAAATCAGACCAGTTAAAACCAGTTCAGATAGGAACATGTACTCTTTACTTGTAATGTAAATCAATGGAACCAGAATGTTTTCTCAGCTATTTTGGAGCATTTCTATTGGTCCACTCATCGTAAAATCATCACACCATGTAAACAGCAGATGCTGTAAAAAATGGATAAATACATGTTTTTCTTTAGACAGTGATGATATGTTTACTAGGGCTGTGTATTGGCGAGAACCTGGCGATACAATATGTATCGTGATACAGCGGTCATGATTCAATACATCGTGATATACTGTGATAATGCAAGTAAAGTGAGATTTTTTTAAAATCCTACTATTAAAATACACCACTATATGAACAGGTTGGCCAATGCATGCAATAGCACTGCGTCCTTGTGCTGCTTGTTAATGTTGGAGTGGAGCTGAAAATGGATTACAGCACTGCCATCTAGTGGTCAGAGGTTTAAACACAACACACAATGATTCACTGTCTGCCAGGAATCTGTGTATTGATACTGTGTTTTTGAGAATTGATACAGTATCACTAAACATAATATCTTAATATTCAATATTTAGATATTTTCTTACACCCCTAAAGTTTACAGTGTTCACAAATACTGAGTTGAAGGCTGAGAGGTCTCATTCACTGCAACGTGACATACAGGAGGAAAGGATCCGACGCACACAGTCTGGACCACATTTAACACGGCACAGTTTAATACGGAGCCAGGTGTAATGGTTAACCCAGTTAAACCCATCAGGCAGCCAACACAAGGCTGCCTCTGAGTTTGTTGACATCGTGGCTTGAACATGTACCTGTTGTGTGCTGAAGTGCTGTTTTCTAGTTAATTCAGAAGCTTGTGCGAATGCAGGCTGCTGATTTAGAGCTTGATCCATCCAGGCATTCGCAAGCTGGTTCAACATTCAACGTAAGGGCTTTTTTTATGCTGTGTGTATGAGAGCACAAGAGCCCGGCTTGTTCCGCGAGGCCTAGTTAATGATGCACAACACCGACTCTGGAGTCTCAACTCGGCCTTCGCTTAAAGACCCAGGAAACAGAAATCTGAGGTTAATTTTGTTCCTATGAGCCACATTATATGTCTAATGAAAACCTTCCCAAATTTTAACAAATATCTGCTGCAGTTTACTATATTTCTCTCCTCTCCTAATCTTGGGGAATGCCTTAATCCATACACCAACAATATTCTGGAGCTTAGCTTCAAGTGTTGGACAGAGAGCTGTCAGTCAAGCATGGCCACACAGTTCTCCGATAGGTCTGATCAGCAGTTTTTAAGTCAGGTTTTATATAATTATCATATCCATTCAAGAATTGCATTACATACATACATTATACATTTGTTTTAGTGTTTTACTTTGTTTTATTTGAACTGATCACAGTAGTGCTGGGAGATTTTTACTATTAATTCGGTTAATTTGTATTACAGCGATTTTCAGAATGGTGTAATTGAGATTTTACATCTTTACATAAAGACATTTTATCTTTTTAATCAAAAATATCTAAAAACTGCTAATTCCTGAAGCGATGCAAACTCAGAAATAAGCGTTCTTATCTCGGTTACCGCTGCTTCCCACCGATAAACGCACACACATTTTTAAAACACAGCAGCAGCCAAAATGGACTCAGCCAACACTCCACCCAGGACTGATCTCGTACCAGAAAGAGGTGGGAATGTCACTTCATTGGGCTGCAACTGGTGAACAAAACCATGTAACGTGTAGATGGTGTTGAAAGTCCGTCACCACCGAAAATAGCAGCACAACAAATCTGTTCCAGCACTTACGACCCAAACAGCCTGTGGAACAGGAGCAGTGCCTGAAACAGCCGGCTGCTCTTCGACTCCCAAGGCTCCCAATAAAAGACAGCTAACGTTAATCGCTTAGTTTTCCTGTGCCGCCCCGTATGACATAAGTGGCGATCATTGGGAAGCAATAACAGAGGCGGTGGCTTTTCATATCGCAGAAGACATGATCCCTCAAAAATGAATGTAAAAGAGAAGTTTGAGAGTTCTAGATGGTGCTGTTGTTCTATTTTGGCACATGTACAGTTTCCATTAAAATAAAAAATAAAAGAATTGAACCTTCTTTTTTTGTTGTTGTCCAAGAACTAAAAAAATTTAATTCGTAATTGAGAATCGGTCATAAACGTAAATAAAGATTTTATCATTCCACCTGTATCGCCCAGGCCTAGATCACAGTAAAATGATGACTCTGAGTTGTTTGATATAAATGATCAGGATATTTAGCCAATGACATGTTTCTACCACTACAGTTACCACTGAGCTTCCTAGAGGAACATACCTAAAACCCCACCTGCTGTATTAATGTTGTTTGTATTTGCTCTGAAATTAGTTAAAGCAGATAAACATGGGTTGTAAGTGATGCCTGTATCATAAAAACTCGTTCTCACTCTGTGGTTTCGTCAAAGAAGAGCCTTAATTAGCAGCACAGCTATGAACGATGAACAGATCAGCGTGTGTGAAGGAAGGAAGGAAGGAAGGAAGAGGAGAGAAAAAGAATGAGCGGCAGCAACATCAAGAAAAGTCTGACTCTCGCTAACTTCAACTATAACATTTACTGCTGATGGATAAGGCTAACGTCCCCCCGGACCACCGCGTAAAGTCCCTTAGCTAGTCCTGACTGTTGGAGAGGTTCTCGCTCCGTGATGATGGTGCATCACCACCGTTGGCACTTCTCCTGCAGCCGCATAGCTGCAGTGCAGCATCACCCTATCCGCTGGCCACTGCAGCCATGGAGCTGCATCCTGTCTGCACTGGCCACTATCTCTGGATACAAAAGCTCAGGTTTGCTTTTGTGGTCTGCAAACCACAGGTGATGACACTACGGAGGTTTCATCTCCTGTGTTGTAGCAAAGCAGTCAAGATCCACCCAGCAAAAGCCAACTCACTGAAACCCCGTCAGCTTTAGCCCCAAGGAGGCCTGAAAAATAGACCTGCAGGACCAAAAGTCAAAGAAGACGAAGGTAGATACTTTATTGATCCCAGCGGGAAATTCAAGATCTCCGCATTTAGCCCATCCGTGCAGTGAGACACTCACATATACACACACTAGTGAACACACACACTAGGGGCAGTGAGCACACTTGTCCAGAGCGGTGGGCAGCCCTACCACAGCGCCCGGGGAGCAGTCAGGGGTTAGGTGCCTCGGTTCATGGGATCGAACAGGCAACCTTCCAGTCACAAGGTTGGTTCCCTAAACTCCAGCCCACGACTGCCCCCAAGAAGGTCCAGCTCTTTTCATTGGAAAGCCTGTTCTAGATACACTCAGAAATGTATGATGGTGAATGGAACCAGACGTCCATCTCTAAAAGCTCCCTCACAGAAAGAGACGCTCTTTATGAGGTTTTACCCTATTTATTTTATTTCAGAGATGCATGGGGTGCTAATCATATTTGATTGATGAAGATGAAGATGATGAGGATGATTATGATGATGATGATGATCTATATGTTTTTTACTCTTCAGGTGACCGGCCCCAGATGCTGACCTAAACTCGGCCATTGTCTGGAACAGAACTGCTGTATTCCTGCTCGGTCCTGCACCATTCTGTTGGGATCATGTCGTCCCTTGTGGCGGAACGGTCTCAGTCTGTCCAGGATTGGCTGGGCGGGCTCCGCCTTGAGCAGTACTGCCTTGCCTTCCAGGAGGCGGGCCTCAGAACATTGTGGGACTGTCGGGAGCTGACCCCTACCCAGCTAGAGCGCATGGGTGTGGCCTTGCCGGGACACAGGAAGCGCATCCTGGGAAGTCTGCAGAAGTTCTTCCCCTCAGAACGAGGGATGGAAGGAGAGACAGAGCGAGAGGAGGAGGACAGGCCCGTTCCGTTGGAAAGGACAAAGTTCCGATCTCCTCATGGGACAGTGTCGGAATCTCTGGCGAACTTGTCTCAAACCGGGAAAGTCCAAAATCAGAATGTCTCCTCAAATCTCGGGATTCAGGACAAAGCTCCACCCCCTATCCCCCCTCGGCAGACCCCGAACCGGCCACCCGTACCTTTTACGCCCACTTCTGTTACCGCGGTGACAACTGTAACTGTGGGTGCTGCCAGTCCTGTCTCTCCGACGAGCGCAGATGCGCCCATAGCTAAGCCGGTGCTAGTTCCTGCCACTCAAACCAGGCCGACGCCCACTCCTAGGCCACGCCCCGAAAGCCTGCCCCTTAAAGAGATGGCACCCAAGAAGGACAACAAACCTTCGCCCGTCTCTCCCGCCGTCTCTTCTTCCTCGTCACCTTCCTCGTTGTCGTCATCTTCAGAGCAGTTCCACCTTTATGAGCAGTGTTCTTCCCCCGGACAGGCTGAGATGGGGATACCCCCCCTGCCCCCAAAATCTTACGCCATCGGGACCCCCAAGGAGGCAAAGTTAGCTCCTCCTAACAGACCACCACGCAGACCTCCCATACCACCTCGGGGCAGCACCAACAGTAACATGCAAGCTCGACCCAAAAGCCCACCCACTCTCAGGTAAGGAAGGAATTGCTTATTCTGTAGGATGGATGGATGGTTGGTTGGTTGTTTGGTTGTTTGGTTGTTTGTTTGGTTGTTTTGTTTGGTTTGTTTGGTTGTTTGTTTGTTTGTTTGGTTGGTTTGTTTTATTTGTTTTGGTTGTTTGGTTTGTTTGGTTTGTTTTGGTTGTTGTTGTTTTGGTTGTTTGGTTTGTTTTGGTTGTTGTTGTTTGGTTTGTATTGGTTGTTGTTGTTTTGGTTGTTTGGTTTGTTTTGGTTGTTTGGTTGTATGGATGTTTGTTTGGTTGGTTTGTTTGGTTTGTTTGGTTGTTTGTTTGGTTGTTTGTTTGGTTTGTTTTGTTTGTTTTGGTTGTTTGGTTTGTTTTGGTTGTTTTGGTTGTTGTTGTTTTGGTTGTTTGGTTTGTTTTGGTTGTTGTTGTTTGGTTTGTATTGGTTGTTGTTGTTTTGGTTGTTTGGTTTGTTTTGGTTGTTTGGTTGTATGGATGTTTGTTTGGTTGGTTTGTTTGGTTTGTTTGGTTGTTTGTTTGGTTGTTTGTTTGGTTTGTTTTGTTTGTTTTGGTTGTTTGGTTTGTTTTGGTTGTTTTGGTTGTTGTTGTTTTGGTTGTTTGGTTTGTTTTGGTTGTTGTTGTTTGGTTTGTATTGGTTGTTTGTTTGGTTTGTTTTGGTTGTTTGGTTTGTTTGTTTAGTGGTCCCAGAGGGAAGTTTAACACATGTTCAAATCGCATGAGTACCAAGTTTTTTAAATGGTAGCCTACATAATCAAAAACATTGGGTTGTGTATTCAGTGTTAAAATCTAACCTAATAACACAGAGCTTGTCAACTGGCACATCATATTCAGGTTTCAAGTCTCAAGCCAGAAAGGAATTGAATACTCTGACCTTGAAAATCAGCCTGGAACGAGGGATGTACGATATATCTCGTCTATGATAATATCTTAATTGCCATGTTAACGATGTGTGAGCTGACGTTATTGAGTACGCTACTGACTCGGAAACAATCAACATCAATCAGACTGCCTCGACTCCACGCGCTCACTACTTCAAGCTTTAGTACAGGCTGCTGGGAGTGCGCACTAAGAGTGCCCATACTGTGTGCTAGCATAGACTAAAGCTAGCATAGCTGCCTAAACAACACACCTAAAGCTGAAAGTGAGTGAACACACTGCGCCAGGAGAAGAAACTCAGACACCGCCAGCCTCGTCTACAGTCTACAGTCTTGGATTTAACTCCTAGACGAGGATCATCTTGTGTGGAGCTGGTCTGGATCTGAAAAGACTGACGTTACTCAGAAGATAGCAGTTTACAGACTTTGTAAGAAAACCTGCTCCATCATCTCCCAACAAACCACCTCACAGAGTATTAGGAGTATGAACAGAGTATGAACAGAGTATGAACAGAGTATGAACAGAGTATGAACAGAGTATGAACAGAGTATTAGGAGTATGAACAGAGTATGAACAGAGTATGAACAGAGTATGAACAGAGTATGAACAGAGTATTAGGAGTATGAACAGAGTATGAACAGAGTATGAACAGAGTATGAACAGAGTATGAACAGAGTATGAACAGAGTATGAACAGAGCGTGAGGAGTGTGAACAGAGCGTGAGGAGTGTGAACAGAGCGTGAGGAGTGTGAACAGAGCGTGAGGAGTGTGAACAGAGCGTGAGGAGTGTGAACAGAGTGTGAGGAGTATGAAGAGCTTCGGGAATGGCTGTCCAAGACAGACCTTAACCAGCTAAAACACACTCAGCAAACTTCAGCGGAGTCATTCACTAAAACAGAGTCTTCACCTGATGAAGCTGGGATTGGCTCCAGCCCCCGCCATGCCCTCCACTAGCAGGATAAAGCAGATGATGGATTGATATTAATATCCTTTAAGAAGTGCAAGCTAGTAAAATATAAGACTTTTTCAAACACATTTTTAAATAATGCAATATCAGTTATTAAATATTAAATTATTAAGATATCAGTTTTTATCTATATCGCACAACTCTACCCTGAACCTCAATAATACCAATTTAAGTTTTAATCACTATAATAGTTTTGAAAGATCACCCGAATCTTTCAGCCCCATCAGGAATATCTGGAGGCCTGAATGTGTTCCATGAGGTTTGGTGACTTTGCTGCTCTCCTGATTCACGTCATCAGTTTATAACCAGGTCTGGCTCAACTGTGGCCCTCGGCTCCCGGCTGTAGAGCTGTAGACTGTAGAACTGCATACAAGTCACTTTAATAGCAGACACCTGTTTGTTTGTAAGCTTTTGTGGTGGCGGCGGTCAACGTGTGGTCATTATTCTTTCTATCCGCTGTTCGTGAAGAGCAGGGTTTTATTTTTTGGTTAGAGGTTTTGCTCCTCTCGGTCACGAGGTTTAGTAGTGTGATATTCACAGTCTGATGAATCAGAGGGAGAACATAGACCTAAACTGTGTGTTAATGAAAGCATGACTGTGTGTGTGTTGCTGACAGAGCACACTTGTGGGTGTGTGTGTGTTTGTGTGTGTGTGTGTGTGTGTGTGTGTGTGTTGCTGACAGAGCGCAGTTTTGTGTGTATGTAAGAATAAGCAGAAATAGAAGAGCTTCTTTAAGCCTCTCTGTGGTCTCATATCCCTAGTACAGCTTGTTGGCGCCACCTTTTGGTATGCAGTGGTTCTGCAGCAGTTTATTTAAACAGTGTGGATTTTAGGCTAAACTGGGACAGTGTCTCAGAGAAGGGGGGGTGAGGTGGGTCCTGCTTTCATAACCGAGATCTACAGAGGACAGTATCCGTGTTGTTGAACCCTTAATGACTCTGCCAGGTTGCATTGTAATCCATGTATCCTGAATAATATTTACAATAGAATTATTATTATTATTAGAGCTATAAATGTTTGCCACTTGTGTTTGCACACAGCATTTAACCTCGAATTTAACCTATCCGTGCAGTGAAACACCCACACACTAGTGAACAGACACACTAGGGGGCAGTAAGCGCAGCTCTGTACACAGCACCTGTGGAGCAGTTGAGGGTTAGGTGCCTTGCTCAAGGGCACTTCAGTCATGGCCTGTTGGTCCAGGGGATCGAACCGGCAACCTAAAGGTGATCTCAAAAATGCTGATCGTTCCATCTCTAATTAAAAGTTAACAAAAAATAATATTTCAGTTCAAGCCAGGTTCATTATAATGATCCATCTCCTGGCCTGCGTACAGCACAGGGAGTGTTTGTCACTTTTTTGAGAGCTTTTACTCTCCTAGTTAGTAAACGTGTTCTTGCTGGTGGCTGTACCTTGTCTGAGGAATGAGAAGATAAGTTTGATAAGTAGTAAATAAACAAGATGTTTATGTAGGCTTGTCTGTTTCTTCGAGAAAGCCTGTTAGGCCTCGTAATGGTCTGGTCTGGTCTAATGTGATCGTGTAGAGAAACTGTTGTTTTTATAGCGTAGCGAGGTTCTTCCGATTTCTTCCACATGGTGGCAGCACTGGGCTGAAGAAAGTAGTGTTTGTTTTGATTCCCCATATACATGTACATACAGGTTTCTCCCTGTTATACATACTGTATGCTTGTCTATGGGGTCACCAGGTGCGACGCTGTTCTTGCTGTTCTTTAAAATGAGCTTTATAAATGAAGGATTGGACTTATTTTATATAACAAGTCGATCACAATCAGTCTGTTAGCAGTCGGGAGCAGTCTTTATCACGTGCATAGCTTAGGTTCTGACTCTGACTCTGACTGACTCGGTCTAGTCCAGTCGGACGAGGTTTAAGTAGAAGTCAGAAAAGGTCAGTGGGGAGGGAGTGAATGTGGATGAAGACAAGGAGTTTAAGGAGGTTCTAAAGGGGATGAAGATGAGACCAAATGGAGATAAAGAGTAGATGGGTGGGGTGATTGGTATCACCTTACTGGCAGGAGACCAAGGGTCATTTATATACAAACAAAAGACAAAAGTCCGTTTGGTAAGACTCCACAAAAACAAGGTTACCATCATGGATAAATACATATGATGAGAATTATTTCTCTCAGGGGGTAGTGTGAGACGGCTCGGATGTGGTTTACAGTGGTGGTGATGATGTTTACAGTGGTGGTGATGATGTTTACAGTGGTGGTGGTGGTGGGAACCAGGTGTCTCCATGTCTACAACACAAATATACACATTTTATTTACCATCAAACCCACCTACACGAGTTTTTACGTGAAATATTGATGATGAAAAACCTGAAAAGGAGTTTGTTTTGCTTTATAACGTCCTGTGAGCTTTCATATGTAGTTTGTATGGTGGTTGAATGGTTTATTGGTGGCACATCTAACAAAACACGTCTAGTGCCTCACAGCGCCCTACATGCGCCACTCTGCCATGAATGGATTTCAAAAAAATATTATTAGGCCCACATTTTTGTCTCGACACCCATAAACCGTGTATTAGGCGGATGGAATCCAAACTGGCCTGTTGTGTTGGGATCTGTAGGCCAGTAGATGAACTAGCTAAGCCTGTGTAAGTGTAGCTTAGTTTATTTACTGTGGTACCGGTTCTGTGGTGAGCAGTGTTGGCAGCATGTTAGCTCCTGGTTAGTCGCTCTGTTTAATGTTTAGTAGTTAAATTAATGGGTTGCTGTTTAATGATGACTGTGTTTACGTACTTGAAGCCGGTGTGAACTGGCTGTGAACTGGTGTTTTGGTTTCGGGGTCATGCGGTGACCTGCGACAGTGTGCATTGTGAGGAATTAATTAGGCCACTGTGTTTCCCCGCCCCGGCTCTGGTGTGGTGGGTGGGCTCTGCAGCATTATTATCATTTATTATTGTATTTATGAAAATATCAAATCGTGGATTCAGTATCTTGGGCTGAATACACAGATCAGCCATAACATTAAAACCACCTCCTTATATCTCCACTCACTGTCCACTGTATCAGCTCCACTGACCATACAGGAGCTCCACTCACTGTCCACTGTATCAGCTCCACTGCCCATACAGGAGCTCCACTCACTGTCCACTGTATCAGCTCCACTGACCATACAGGAGCTACACTCACTGTCCACTGTATCAGCTCCACTGACCATACAGGACCTCCACTCACTGTCCACTGTATCAGCTCCACTGACCATACAGGACCTCCACTCACTGTCCACTGTATCAGCTCCACTGACCATACAGGAGCTCCACTCACTGTCCACTGTATCAGCTCCACTGACCATACAGGACCTCCACTCACTGTCCACTGTATCAGCTCCACTGACCATACAGGACCTCCACTCACTGTCCACTGTATCAGCTCCACTGACCATACAGGAGCTCCACTTAACAGACTGTAGTTCATCTGATTCTCTGTATACTTTATTACTCTGTTCTTTAATGATCAGGACCCCCACAGGACCACCACAGAGCAGATACTATTAGGGAGGTGGATCGTTCTCAGCACTGCAGTGACACTAACGTGGTGGTGTGTTAGTGTGTGTTGTGCTGGTGTGAGTGGATCAAACACAGCAGGACCATCTCTCTGACTGATCCTCCTCATGATGGTCTCTCTGACCACCCCTTCTCCTGACGTTCTCTCTGACCGTCCCTTCTCCTGACGTTCTCTCTGACCGTCCCTCCTCCTGACGTTCTCTCTGACCGTCCCTTCTCCTGACGTTCTCTCTGACCGTCCCTCCTCCTGACGTACTCTCTGACCGTCCCTCCTCCTGACGTTCTCTCTGACCGTCCCTCCTCCTGACGTTCTCTCTGACTGTCCCTCCTCCTGACGATCTCTCTGACCGTCCCTTCTCCTGACGATCTCTCTGACCGCCCCTCCTCCTGACGTTTTCTCTGACCGTCCCTCCTCCTGACGTTCTCTCTGACCGTCCCTTCTCCTGACGTTCTCTCTGACCGTCCCTTCTCCTGACGTTCTCTCTGACCGCCCCTACTCCTGACGTTCTCTCTGACCGTCCCTCCTCCTGACGTTCTCTCTGACCGTCCCTCCTCCTGACGTTCTCTCTGACCGTCCCTCCTCCTGACGTTCTCTCTGACCGTCCCTCCTCCTGACGTTCTCTCTGACCGCCCCTCCTCCTGACGTTCTCTCTGACCGTCCCTTCTCCTGACGTTCTCTCTGACCGTCCCTCCTCCTGACGTTCTCTCTGACCGTCCCTCCTCCTGACGTTCTCTCTGACCGCCCCTCCTCCTGACGTTCTCTCTGACCGTCCCTCCTCCTGACGTTCTCTCTGACCGTCCCTCCTCCTGACGTTCTCTCTGACCGTCCCTCCTCCTGACGTTCTCTCTGACCGCCCCTCCTCCTGACGTTTTCTCTGACCGTCCCTTCTCCTGACGTTCTCTCTGACCGTCCCTACTCCTGACGTTCTCTCTGACCGTCCCTCCTCCTGACGTTCTCTCTGACCGTCCCTTCTCCTGACGTTCTCTCTGACCGTCCCTTCTCCTGACGTTCTCTCTGACCGCCCCTACTCCTGACGTTCTCTCTGACCGTCCCTCCTCCTGACGTTCTCTCTGACCGTCCCTCCTCCTGACGTTCTCTCTGACCGTCCCTCCTCCTGACGTTCTCTCTGACCGTCCCTCCTCCTGACGTTCTCTCTGACCGCCCCTCCTCCTGACGTTCTCTCTGACCGTCCCTTCTCCTGACGTTCTCTCTGACCGCCCCTCCTCCTGACGTTCTCTCTGACTGTCCCTCCTCCTGACGTTTTCTCTGACCGTCCCTCCTCCTGACGTTCTCTCTGACCGTCCCTTCTCCTGACGTTCTCTCTGACCGTCCCTCCTCCTGACGTTCTCTCTGACCGTCCCTCCTCCTGACGTTCTCTCTGACCGTCCCTCCTCCTGACGTTCTCTCTGACCGCCCCTCCTCCTGACGTTCTCTCTGACCGTCCCTTCTCCTGACGTTCTCTCTGACCGCCCCTCCTCCTGACGTTCTCTCTGACTGTCCCTCCTCCTGACGTTTTCTCTGACCGTCCCTCCTCCTGACGTTCTCTCTGACCGTCCCTTCTCCTGACGTACTCTCTGACCGCCCCTCCTCCTGACGTTCTCTCTGACCGTCCCTTCTCCTGACGTTCTCTCTGACCGTCCCTCCTCCTGACATTCTCTCTGACCGTCCCTCCTCCTGACGTTCTCTCTGACCGTCCCTTCTCCTGACGTTCTCTCTGACCGTCCCTCCTCCTGACGTTCTCTCTGACCGTCCCTCCTCCTGACGTTCTCTCTGACCGTCCCTACTCCTGACGTTCTCTCTGACCGTCCCTCCTCCTGACGTTTTCTCTGACCGTCCCTCCTCCTGACGTTCTCTCTCACCGTCCCTCCTCCTGACGTTCTCTCTGACCGTCCCTCCTCCTGACGTTCTCTCTCACCGTCCCTCCTCCTGACGTTCTCTCTCACCGTCCCTCCTCCTGACGTTCTGACATCATAAACACGCTTTCTTTCTTTCTTTCTTTCTTTCTTTTTTCTTTCTTTCTTTCTTTCTTTTCCTCAGTTGTTCTCTGCCAGCTCATTTCTTAGGAGGACACAGTACTGAGATTATGTTCCTTTTCTTTTTTCTTGCTTTCGTTTATCATCTTTCTTGTTTCTTTCTTTCTTTCTTGCGCTCTTGGCTAAAGTATCAGGAGTGTTCTGTTTGGTGATGACGTCTTTCTTTCCTTCTGTGTTCTTTTGTTTCTTTTTCTTTCGTTGCTTCCTCTCTCGGCTGGTGTCTCAGGTGTGACACCGTGTGAAGGTGACGGTACTGCTGTCCCTGCGAGGATATCCCAGTGCTGTGAGAGCGAGAGAGAGCGAGAGAGAGAGAGAGAGCTGGAGGAAGTCTACGTGGTGAAGTCACTAAAAATATGGCAGCAAACTGACTCGCGCACACTCGCGCACACAGACCTACAGAGCACGTACTATTCTAAAGGCACTCTCCACTTCCGCCTCTTTCATGCGGTTGATTGTCTCGTTCACTCCTCCTCTCACACTCTCATCCTCTGAGACACTGCCCTGTGTGTTCTTCCTGCCAACTGTTCGTCCATCCTGAGTCCCGTGTCCAGACAGCTGCTGCTCATGGCTGATTTCGATCGCTCTGGACGGGTGAGTTGGTCTACAGCAGGAGAGGTTCTTCTCCTCCTCAGTTGTTCTCTTCGTTCTCGGCTTCCTTGTTATGATGCGCTCCAAACCCTCAGTTACTAACGGGTCTGTCAGCGGACTAGCTGTTCGATCACAGGTGTTTTTATTGTGTGTTGTAGGTTTTTCTTACTTAGCTGTTGTGTGTTGTAGGTTTTTATTGTTCTGTTGTTGTGTGTTATAGGTTTTTCTTACTTAGCTGTTGTGTGTTGTAGGTTTTTATTGTTCTGTTGTTGCATGTTGTAGGTTTTTCTTACTCTGCTGTTTCATGTTGTAGGTTTTTATTGTTCTGCTGTTGCGTGTTGTAGGTTTTAATTGCTCTGTTTTTTCATGTTGTAGGTTTTAATTGCTCTGTTGTTGCGTGTTGTAGGTTTTAATTGCTCTGTTGTTGCGTGTTGTAGGTTTTTATTGTTCTGCTGTTTCATGTTGTAGGTTTTAATTGCTGTTTTTTCATGTTGTAGGTTTTAATTGCTCTGTTGTTGCGTGTTGTAGGTTTTAATTGCTCTGTTGTTGAGTGTTGTAGGTTTTTATTGTTCTGCTGTTTCATGTTGTAGGTTTTTATTGTTCTGCTGTTTCATGTTGTAGGTTTTTCTTACTCTGCTGTTGCGTGTTGTAGGTTTTTATTGTTCTGTTGTTGCGTGTTGTAGGTTTTAATTGCTCTGTTTTTTCATGTTGTAGGTTTTAATTGCTCTGTTGTTGCGTGTTGTAGGTTTTTATTGCTCTGCTGTTGCGTGTTGTAGGCTTTTATTGCTCTGCTGTTGCGTGTTGTAGGTTTTTATTGTTCTGTTGTTTCATGTTGTAGGTTTTTCTTACTCTGCTGTTTCATGTTGTAGGTTTTTATTGTTCTGTTGTTGCGTGTTGTAGGTTTTTATTGTTCTGTTGTTGCGTGTTGTAGGTTTTAATTGCTCTGTTTTTTCATGTTGTAGGTTTTAATTGCTCTGCTGTTGCGTGTTGTAGGTTTTTATTGTTCTGCTGTTTCATGTTGTAGGTTTTAATTGCTCTGTTGTTGCGTGTTGTAGGTTTTTATTGTTCTACTGTTTCATGTTGTAGGTTTTTCTTACTCTGCTGTTTCATGTTGTAGGTTTTTCTTACTCTGCTGTTTCATGTTGTAGGTTTTTCTTACTCTGCTGTTGCGTGTTGTAGGTTTTTATTGTTCTGTTGTTGCGTGTTGTAGGTTTTAATTGCTCTGTTTTTTCATGTTGTAGGTTTTAATTGCTCTGCTGTTGCGTGTTGTAGGTTTTTATTGTTCTGTTGTTGCGTGTTGTAGGTTTTAATTGCTCTGTTTTTTCATGTTGTAGGTTTTAATTGCTCTGCTGTTGCGTGTTGTAGGTTTTAATTGCTCTGTTGTTGCGTGTTGTAGGTTTTTATTGTTCTGCTGTTTCATGTTGTAGGTTTTAATTGCTCTGCTGTTGCGTGTTGTAGGTTTTTATTGTTCTGCTGTTTCATGTTGTAGGTTTTAATTGCTCTGTTGTTGCGTGTCTTGCTCTGAAAGCGTCTTTATACACTTATTTTTGCGTGTTGGGCTGCGCATGTGCGTTGATTGATTGCCAAATACATTGAGGTTTCATGGCTCAGCGGCCCCGTCAGGACTTTGTAGCGAGAGTTCTCTTATTTAGTCTCGTTCCTTCGTTCCCTTCTATGGACAGCTTGAACCTGAATCTATTTTTGGTGGTTGTATTGTTTAGAGTCAGTGAGAAACTTCCTTACCACACTGCAGGGGTAGCTTAGCCATCAGACCAAAGTTCTTGATGTTTATAGTTGAGCTACCAGCCGATGTGTATAAAGCTACCAGTATAAAGTTTTTTTGGTCATTTTGATGATGCCTGTGCTTTAGTTTGTTTTAAGATGGTTGTGTTGGTGTATGTTCATGCATTTATTTCTGAAACAAATAGGTTAAATTACAAAAACAGTGAAAAATGTTCCCACCTACCTTTTTTCGTCCAGACCTTCTGACTTTCCAGTTTGGTTCAAACCACAATGGCAAGGACCTTCAGACCAAGGACCAAAATCTGGTCCCTGTCAAACTAAAGGGCAATTTGGCTGTTTGCAGTGTGAAAGCAACTTAAATCTTTTGGACGGTTTGGATTTTCAGACTCCATGGAAGTTGAGGCAGGTTATGATCACACGTTCGAGTCTTGGTAGTAGAAGAGAGGAGTAAGAGAGGATGTAATAGTTATCTATAATTTAGCCAGATTAAATCTAAAGTCAAGTTAAAAAACACAAAGATAAGGAGGGAACAGGAGAACAATGCAGTATATAAATACTTCGTCTGTGCGGCACTAGGGGTGTGTGATGCGTATCGTCTATAATAATGTCTTAATTATGGTATTTAACAATGTCTGAGAGGACATTATTGAGTATGTCACTCAAAAGTTCATATATTCACTGCGTCTTGTAGATGAGTAGGATAAACCACTGTGTGTGTTCTAAAATTTTGCCTAAAAATGTGTTACTGAAGTTAAAAATGAGTCAACAAACTGCTTCAGGAGACATAAATAAATAAATAAATAAATAAATATATATATATATATAAACTGCAGAAGGTTTCTTAACCCAACAGTGGATTTATGGTTTAGCTGAACATTGAGCCTGACCTTGACTGTGAAAGTGTTTGTGCATTCCTGCCTTGAGCAGCTCGTGAGGCGGCAACGTGTAACCATGCTGCTCTGAGGTCTGATGCTGTAGACAGGCTAGTGTTGAGGTAAACTGAAGGTAAATCCTGAGAAACCTGGTTCTTTTCCTCTGTCCATCTCTGTAACTTCTTCTAGATGGTAGCAACTTGTGATTATGTTTACATGGAGGATAAAAACTGACTTTGACTTTCAATGTACGTCAATGGAACCAGAATTATATCCAAGCGACTCTGGAGTCTTCTATTGGTCCACAAACCCAGTATGTTATAAATCTCCCCAGTGCAGCGCAGCAACACCAGTGACCTGATTATAAAAATTTGGCCGACACCACCCTGACCTCTACACAGAGCTGAGAAGTGGACAGGGCAAGTTAAAGGATGCACTGGGGAGCTGTACTAGTGATTATTGATCTAGCTGTTTATGGGTCTGGGTTAAGCTAATTCCATCGCAAATAGGCCCTCAGGCACGTAGCCTGCTTAATCGTTAAATTGAATGTGGGCTCATTTAAAACAGTGAAGTGTTGGTGATTAAAACGAAGTAATAAGTGTCAAAATTATTCAAGTTCACATTAGGGCTGTCGTGGTGAAAGAATTTCCACTGCGGTAAATTAACGGGGCTCCACATGTGGTATTATCGCCATTTTTGTTGTTTTCACAAATGTATCCTGATTTTAGTGCTATATAAACATGTTTTATTGTAATTGTTATTATCAGGAATAGTATATTTACGACACAGTTGTAGGACTTAAATTAAACAGTCCTTTATTGTTAAATGCAGAGCATGTAAGGCTAATCGACGCACAATAAGAACACTGCTTTACTCTTTCATGGAAAAAAGTTTAGCTTATAGCCGAGGATTGATATACGCTGTGCAAAGAAGGCAAAAAAACCCCCTTCTTTTAGTAATAAAATGTCTTTACTGTGTTGTACATTTTCGGGACAGCCGTCTTAGAAAAATACGTCTTGCCAGGCAACTCGTATTGCTTGTTGAATTTATAAGTATAGACTTGGTTGTGTGTTTCTCGACTGTGCTAAATGATACCATCTCCTCGACAAGATACCGTGTTACGGCAGACGCCAGGCGTTTATGTCAGTGACTTTCACGACTGTATTTGGAACCTTGCACAACTAAAGCATTCAGCTACCTCTAACTGTCGACTGGAACCAACCTGAGATGTTCCTTTTGAGGCTGCTCCATGGCTGGTGCTGCTGGGGGCAGTTGCGCTTCGATAGCTGGATGATGGGTAGCTAGATGGGATCTCAAATTCGCCTGTTTCACAGCAACCTTTCGGGCACAGATTTTGCATATTGCCTCGTATACATTGGCTGGCGTTTGGTTTAGTAGCCGCCATTGTTTCCATAAAAACAACACTCAGCAGGCAGCAGCGACGGACGCGAACAGTCTGCGTTTTTAAATAATAATTAACCTCCACTGCACACGCAGCGAAGTGGCTTACGTGCAAAAGAAGAAGAACCTTGCGATAAAATGAAAACACAAACATTGCGGTGCGATGGTTGCTTGCAATTCCCTGCAGTGGGCAGGTCAGTAGCGCGGTAAGATTGCGGTTATTACGACAGCCCTAGTTCACATTTGACGTCCAGACAAAGGAAGGACTTTATATTTCTTCTAAGTATCGTTTTGGTATCAAGAATCATGATACTACACTTGGTATCAGTATCGAAGTCAAAATTCTGGTGTTGTAACAACCCTAACTGCACAATATCTGATGGAACTCGAAGTCTGGACTTGGAGACGGTACAAAATACAGTCGTGGCCTAAAGGATAGGGATCCGGTCTTGTGACCGGAAGGTCTCCAGTTCGGTCCCCGGGATCCCCCAGGCCATGACTGGGGTGCCCTTGAGCAAGGCACCTAACACCAACTGCTCCCCAGGTGCTGTGGATAGGGCTGCCCACCGCTCTGGGCACGTGTGCTCACTGCCCCCTCATGTGTGTTCACTAGTGTGTGTATATGTGGGTGTTTCTCTGCACGGATGGGTTAAATGTGGAGGTCAAATTCCGCTGTGTACAAAAAAAAAAACAAAACGTGGCTAATTTGAGTTTCTAAATTCAATAAATTCAAATTCGATATTGTTGTTCAGCTATGAGTATTCTGTTTCCCTTGGATACATACTTTGGGCCACTTTCCCGGTTGGATCTTAGTAATACTGGCACTGTGTGGTTTTGGTTTGTTTTTACTTCAGTGCTTCAGTTTTAAGTGAGTATATAAGACCTGTTTTCCTTACAGTTAAATTTTTTGAAATATTATTTCCATGTATGTAATTAATAACGACTAATATCCTGTAAACAGGCGTAGGCTCGTATGAAGCAAGAGTTTTACAAACATAGTTTTAAAGGATGCATAAAAGTATCGTCCAATTATAGTTATCAAGAAAATATTGTGATATAATTTATTTTTGTAAAAAACTAATGGGCTGCTGTTTTTCCAGCTGAATAAATATGAAGCTGAGCACATACGAGAGCCCAGTCATATCATTTCACAGAGAATACAGCAGCAACAGCGTGGGTGCTAATTATTAACACTAACTTCAAGCTCGTGCACCGTCTGCAGAGTGTTGTCAGGAGAAACAGCGCCTTGCCAAATTGACAAGATGCCCCTTTACAGACCAGTCAGCCCCCAAAGACTATGACGACAGGGCGTAGGTGTCATGTACAGTCCTTTAGTGCTAAACCCTCCATGCAGTCATGCCATTTAAACATGCCATTTCAGAACCAAGAACCATTTTTAAGAGTGTACCGTCACGCAGCACATAGAAAGCTTATGTGTGGCTTGTTTCATTTCTGGCATGTGTGTTTGAGCCAGTCATGTGGGTCAGTGTATAGCAGAAGGTCATCGTCTCTTTGAAGTAGATCCATATATTGGTGCTTAATTCGAATTACAGTTTAAATGCTATTTACGTACAGACATTTCTGAAAACGCTGCTCAATCCTGAAGTGATGCGAACACAAAAAATAGGCCTACTTATCTCGGTTACCGACGCTTCCCACTGACCACTGCATACACCCTCAGCCAACACTCCGCCCAGGACTGGGCTCGTCCCAAAATAAGGTGGGAATGTCACTTCAGTGGGTTGGAACTGGTTTTGAGAAATCAAATGTTGAACAAAATTATGTAAAGTGTAGACGGTGTTGAAAATCTGTCGCCACCGAAACTAGCAGCCCGACAAATCTGTTCCAGCACTTACGACCCAAACACCCTGTGAAACGGGAGCAGTGCCTAAAACAATGGCAAGAAACAGCCGGCTGCTCTTTGACTCCCAAGGCTCCCAATAAAAGACAGCTAACGTTAGCCGCTTAGTTTTCTAGTGCTGCCCATATGGCAAAGGTAGTGAGCGTGGGGCTGCACCTAGTGATGAACGATGGCATGAGGAGAACGCATGGCCATTCTAGACCTAATGTATTAAAGGACACCTTAAACACACAGTATCTACTGTATAAATGGTTAAAAGCTAAGAGTCTACGCTCTGACTCGACTTTAGGAGGCATAAATGACACGTAGCCTACTCACCTGACGCACAAGAACTCGGACAGTTTGTGGACTATATTTTGGCAGAGAGTCGTTTGAGAAGCAGCTACGTGTGTTTTAAAGCTCCGCGGTATCTAGAACAGTCTTAGGTTCTACACTGGATGATTAAGAAATGGTTAAATATGAGACTTTTTTAATTGACACTACTGAAAGAAACATGATACACGTGTTAATAACCTATAAATAATCTATAAGATAAGATAAACAGGTAAACAGGTGCTGTCCTGCTGCTGTGTTGATGAAGCTCTACGGGATGTTTGATCTTCAAGGTCTCGTGTATAGCAGTTGTACTGTTGTGATCATCTCCACTGTGCAGAGCTGACAGAGCACCACACTGTTGTGTTTCTGTGTGAAACACTCCCACAACGTTAGATGAACGTGAGAAATTGTTTGTAGCTGCAGCTTGAGTTCTGGATAAATCCATGCTTTCAGTGGGCGTGGCCATCTTTGCAGGGCATTGACGCACGTAATGCTAATTGACGCAGTTTCGTAATCGAGTACGTCGATCCAGGCCTAAGTGATCGGTAGAGAACATAAACGGAGGCGGTTGCTTTTCATATCACAAAAGACATGATGCCTCAAAAATAAACATAAAATAAAAGTTTGAGTTCTAGACGGTGCGGTTGTTCAGTAATTTTATTTTTTTTTATTTAAATGGAAAATGTACACAAGCCAAAATAGAACGTTTTTTTTATTAGTGTTATGCAAGAAACTAAAAAAATTTGAACTGTGATCGACAAGCGGTCATAAATGTCTCCCGAGCATCGCCCAGCCTCGCCCAGCATCGCCCAGCATCGCCCAGCATCGCCCAGCATCGCCCAGCATTGCCCAGCATCGCCCGGCCCAACCATATGTTAAGGTACCATTGTTCTGAGAAGCTGGGAGACGGTAAAAAATAACATTACTGTATCAGAATATTTCAATTTCAGAACATACTGTTCACTCTGCAGTCTGTTCAGTCCATACAGAGTCGTTTACACAAACCCACTTAATTAAGCCTGCAACAGTTTAGCCCCGCCCACTCCTACTGACTGTTAAAGGAGGCTCTCAGCTCAGACTGCTTTCTGAAATAGGCAGCCAATCAGAACCGAGCTCATGTACATCTATCGTTACCCAAAGTATTACAGTATTGCTGTGGTACAGTTTCATTACCTCACCTCCCCAGTCGCCACCGAGTCAAGCCTGAGAAAGCTCCAGCCGGAGAGGAAGTGTAATCATTTTAGACTGAAGGCCAAAGCAGCCCTGGAGTAGATCAAAAGTGGGCACATGTCCTCCGTCCTACTCCGAGTGTGTGGCACTGTTTGGAACGTGTGGTGAGCTAATATGCTGCAACAAGCCAAAATAAGTTACAGTAGATTGTTTGGGTTTAGGGTTGAGGTTGTGTGTAGGGTTGTTCGATATCGACAAACACTGATGTCTTGATTATTTCCTGTAATTGTGTGGATAATGAGAATGAACGCTGTATCACACTACTAAAGCTTGTGACCTTCTAAAGCCAGAGGAGCAAAACCTCTAACCAAAAAATAAAACCCTGCTCTTCACGAACAGCGGATAGAAAGAATAATGACCACACGTTGACCGCCGCCACCACAAAAGCTTACAAACAAACAGGTGTCTGCTATTAAAGAGACTTGTATGCAGTTCTACAGTCTACAGCTCTACAGCCGGGAGCCGAGGACCACAGTTCAGACAGACCTGGTTATAAACTGATATCTCAATATTTCCTGTAATTTTTTTGATAATGATAATAAATGATACTGTGCATTATTTAAAAATGTGTTTGTAAAAGTCTTATATTTTATTAGCTTGTACTAGGATTTTAATATCAATTCATCCGTCATCTTCCTCTTTATCCCGCTAGTCGGGGTAATCGGGGGGCTGGAGCCAATACCAGCGTCATCAGGTGAAGACCCTTCTTTAGTGAATGACTCGCTCAAGTTAGCTGAGTGTGTGTTTAAGCCAGACTCATTATCTGGTTTAGGTCTGTCTTGGACAGCACGCTCCCAAAGCTCTTCATACTCCTCACACTCTGTTCACACTCCTCACACTCTGTTCACACTCCACACTCTGTTCATACTCCTCACACTCTGTTCATACTCCTCATACTCTGTTCATACTCCTCACACTCTGTTCATACTCCTCACACTCTGTTCATACTCCTCACACTCTGTTCATACTCCTCACACTCTGTTCATACTCCTCACTCTCTGTTCATACTCCTCACACTCTGTTCATACTCCTCATACTCTGTTCATACTCCTCATACTCTGTTCATACTCCTCACACTCTGTTCATACTCCTCACACTCTGTTCATACTCCTCACACTCTGTTCATACTCCTCACACTCTGTTCACACTCCTCACACTCTGTTCACACTCCTCACACTCTGTTCATACTCCTCACACTCTGTTCATACTCCTCACACTCTGTTCATACTCCTCACACTCTGTTCATACTCCTCACACTCTGTTCATACTCCTCACACTCTGTTCACACTCCTCACACTCTGTTCATACTCCTCACACTCTGTTCATACTCCTCATACTCTGTTCATACTCCTCACACTCTGTTCACACTCCTCATACTCTCTTCATACTCCTCACACTCTGTTCATACTCCTCATACTCTGTTCATACTCCTCATACTCTGTTCATACTCCTCATACTCTGTTCATACTCCTCATACTCTGTTCATACTCCTCATACTCTGTTCATACTCCTCACACTCTGTTCATACTCCTCATACTCTGTTCATACTCCTCACACTCTGTTCATACTCCTCACACTCTGTTCATACTCCTCATACTCTGTTCATACTCCTCACACTCTGTTCATACTCCTCATACTCTGTTCATACTCCTCATACTCTGTTCATACTCCTCATACTCTGTTCATACTCCTCATACTCTCTTCATACTCCTTATACTCTCTTCATACTCCTCATACTCTCTTCACACTCCTCACACTCTATTCACACTCCTCACACTCTATTCACACTCCTCATACTCTGTTCACACTCCTCATACTCTGTTCATACTCCTCACACTCTGTTCATACTCCTCATACTCTGTTCATACTCCTCATACTCTGTTCATACTCCTCATACTCTGTTCATACTCCTCACACTCTGTTCATACTCCTCATACTCTGTTCATACTCCTCACACTCTGTTCATACTCCTCATACTCTGTTCTTCTGATCAGCGTCAGTCTTTTCAGATCCACGCGAGTGAAGATGCTCCTCGTCTAGGAGTTAAATCTAGGAGGTAGACTGCGAGGCTGGTGGTGTCTGAGTGTCTTCCCCTGCTGCAGGGTGTTCACTCACTTTTTAGATTTAGGGGTGTTGTTTAGGCAGCTATGCTAGCTTTAGCCTCTGCTAGCACACAGTATGGCCACTCTCAGTGCGCACTCCCAGCAGCCTGTACTAAAGCATGAAGTAGTGAGCGCGTGGAGTCGAGACGTTCTGATTGGTGTTTGGTTCCTAGTCAGGAGCGTACTAGATAATGTCAGCTTGTGCATCGTTAACATGGCAATTAAGATATTATCGTAAACTCATTGTTGACTTGAATACATTCTCCTGTAAAGCTGTGTTTAATTTGGGTCTAAGAACTGAATGGAGATCAGTGGTTTGGATATAGGTGGATAGTTGTGGTCTTGTGTATCTGACAGGGGTCCTACAGACCGCCGCGATGCTGGACAGGAACAGGAGCGTTGGCTATGTGGAGCGTAAGGACATGTAGATGATTTGTCTGGTTTTTAGACCGTTGGTTCTCAGAACAGAACAGGTAGTGTTTCAGCTGACTTCAGATCGTTCCTCCTCAAAGGGAAGTGATACGACTTCGTTTAACCCAGAAAGCGAGGATGAGTAACGAGCTCCTGCACTGGAGCAGCACATGCAGCGAGAATGTGAACCTGTGTAAACTGTGGGTGGCTGCTTTTGAGGAGCGGCTGCTTTACTGGCCACTAAACGGATCACGAACCCTGTTAGATGTTTCCAGATGTTCGTTTGTTGGTTTGCCATTTTCACACCACGTTTCATTCATTTAAATGTCTTGTAGTAAATACGACAGTGGGTGGGTTGAGGTTCTTAGTGGTCTGATAACTTCAGAACATCAGATTTTGTTAGTAATCTAATCACCTTGTTTACATGCACTTGAATAATCAGACGCTGGGAAAGTCTGGCTCTACATGAGTGACGTACAGTATCTCACAGAACTAGTCAGTGTACATCTTGTAGAAGAGTGTAAAGTAGTCAGTGTACAGCTTGTAAAACATTGTAAAGTAGTCAGTGTACAGCTTGTAAAACAGTGTAAAGTAGTCAGTGTACAGCTTGTAGAACAGTGTAAAGTAGTCAGCGTACAGCTTGTAGAACAGTGTAAAGTAGTCAGCGTACAGCTTGTAGAACAGTGTAAAGTAGTCAGTGTACAGCTTGTAAAACAGTGTAAAGTAGTCAGTGTACAGCTTGTAAATCAGTGTAAAGTAGTCAGTGTACAGCTTGTAGAAGAGTGTAAAGTAGTCAGTGTACAGCTTGTAGATCAGTGTAAAGTAGTCAGTGTACAGCTCGTAGAACATTGTAAAGTAGTCAGTGTACAGCTTGTAGAACAGTGTAGTCAGTGTACAGCTTGTAGAACAGTGTAAAGTAGTCAGTGTACAGCTAGTAGAACAGTGTAAAGTAGTTAGTGTACAGCTTGTAGAACAGTGTAAAGTAGTCAGTGTACAGCTTGTAGAACAGTGTAAAGTAGTCAGTGTACAGCTTGTAGAACAGTGTAAAGTAGTCAGTGTACAGCTTGTAGAACAGTGTACAGTAGTCAGTGTATGGCTTGTTGAACAGTATAAAGTAGTCAGTGTACAGCTTGTAGAACAGTGTAAAGTAGTCAGTGTACAGCTTGTAGAAGAGTGTAAAGTAGTCAGTGTACAGCTTGTAAAACAGTGTAAAGTAGTCAGTGTACAGCTTGTAGAACAGTGTACAGTAGTCAGTGTATGGCTTGTTGAACAGTGTAAAGTAGTCAGTGTACAACTTGTAGAACAGTGTAAAGTAGTCAGTGTACAGCTTGTAGAACAGTGTAAAGTAGTCAGTGTACAGCTTGTAGAACAGTGTAAAGTAGTCAGTGTACAACTTGTAGAACAGTGTAAAGTAGTCAGTGTACAGCTTGTAGAAGAGTGTAAAGTAGTCAGTGTACAGCTTGTAAAACAGTGTAAAGTAGTCAGTGTACAGCTTGTAGATCAGTGTAAAGTATCAGTGTACAGCTTGTAGAAGAGTGTAAAGTAGTCAGTGTACAGCTTGTAGAAGAGTGTAAAGTAGTCAGTGTACAACTTGTAGAAGAGTGTATAGTAGTCAGTGTACAGCTTGTAAAACAGTGTAAAGTAGTCAGTGTACAGCTTGTAGATCAGTGTAAAGTATCAGTGTACAGCTTGTAGAACAGTGTAAAGTAGTCAGTGTACAGTGTACAGAGGGGTGTACTCACTTCTGTGAGATACTGTAAATGTATTTTAAGTCACTGCAGCAGAAAATCTGAACTTTATATCTGAAATCTGAATATTTTAATAATATATAACTATTTAAATGCTTATTATCAGTTTGTTGTAGTTCCTGATTGTTTATGAGCTGAGCTGATGTGAATGCCACTGCGAGACGTGCAGCCTTACTCTGAATATCTGCTGTATTAACGGTTGTGCGGTGCATCGTAGCAATGATGATTATTAAACGCAGAAGTGTGACGACCACACCTTGCTTTAGCTGCGCTGACCACAAACTATCTTTATATGTGTTACTGCATGTGTCTCAGCAGCTCCAACACCAGTTTAATTATCTTCAGCCTTACAAAATGAGGCCTTTCGGGTTTCTGGTTTGAACTTCAGAGGTTTTCCGTGTTAGTGTGGATATGGACATTAAACCCACCTCCTTTTAGCTCCACTTTGTAGTCCAACAATTACAGACTGGAGTCCATCTGATTCACTGCATACATTGTTTATCCCCTTTCATCCTGTTCTTTAAGGGTCAGGACCACCACAGAGCAGGTACTCCTAGAGTGGTGGGTCATTCTCAGCACTCCAGTGACACTGATATGATGATGGTGTGTTAGTTTGTATTGTGCTGGTGTGAGTGGATCAGACACAGCAGTGCTGCTGCTGCTGGAGTGTTTAAACACCTACCAGTGTCACTGCTGGACTGAGAACCGTCCACCAACCAAAACTATCCAGACAGCAGTGTCCTGTGGGCGGCGTCCTGTGTCCACTGATGAAGGACTAGAGGACACAAACTGTGCAGCAGCAGATGAGCTACTGTCTCTGACTTTACATCTACAAGGTGGACCAACAGTGAGTGGACACAGTGTTTACACACTCCAGCAGCAGCACTGCTGTGTCTGATCCACTCACACCAGCACAACACGCTCACTAACACACCATCATTGTCAGGGTCACTGCACTGCTGAGAATGACCCACCTCCCTAATAGTATCTGCTCTGTGGGGGTCCTGTGGGGGTCCTGATCATTAAAGAACAGAGTAATAAAGTATACAGAGAATCAGATGAACTACAGTCTGTGAGTGGAGGTCCTGTACGGTCAGTGGAGCTGATACAGTGGACAGTGAGTGGAGGTCCTGTATGGTCAGTGGAGCTGATACAGTGGACAGTGAGTGGAGGTCCTGTATGGTCAGTGGAGCTGATACAGTGGACAGTGAGTGGAGGTCCTGTATGGTCAGTGGAGCTGATACAGTGGACAGTGAGTGGAGGTCCTGTATGGTCAGTGGAGCTGATACAGTGGACAGTGAGTGGAGGTCCTGTATGGTCAGTGGAGCTGATACAGTGGACAGTGAGTGGAGGTCCTGTATGGTCAGTGGAGCTGATACAGTGGACAGTGAGTGGAGGTCCTGTATGGTCAGTGGAGCTGATACAGTGGACAGTGGGTGGAGGTCCTGTATGGTCAGTGGAGCTGATACAGTGGACAGTGAGTGTAGGTCCTGTATGGTCAGTGGAGCTGATACAGTGGACAGTGAGTGGGGGTCCTGTATGGTCAGTGGAGCTGATACAGTGGACAGTGAGTGGGGGTCCTGTATGGTCAGTGGAGCTGATACAGTGGACAGTGAGTGGGGGTCCTGTATGGTCAGTGGAGCTGATACAGTGGACAGTGAGTGGAGGTCCTGTATGGTCAGTGGAGCTGATACAGTGGACAGTGGGTGGAGATAGGAGGAGGTGGTTTTAATGTTGTGGCTGGTCTTGTTTGATTGATGTGGGCACTAGTCCTCCTCCTGGAGGATTAGGTGGAGCTAGACTCTGCAAGAAGATAGATCTCCAGGGTTAGATCACCTCAGTGACCACTAGCGTAGAGGCACCTAGCTGTACAGCTAATACAGTTACCTGTGGGGCTAATGCAGTTAGCTGCTAGCAGTAGCAATCAGTGGTAGAGCTTATATAGTTCGCTGTTAGCTGTAATGATAAGCTGTTGGGCTAATACAAGTAGCAGTTAGCTTTAGGACTAGTACAGTTAGCTGCAGAGCTAATACAGTTAGCTGCTAGTTGTAGCACTTAGCTGTACGGCTAATACAGTTATCTGTGGGGCTAATGCAGTTAGCTACTAGCTGTAGCAATCAGTGGTAGAGCTTATGCAGTTAGCTGTGATGATTAGCTGTTGGGCTAACGCAATTAACAGTAACCTTTAGGACTAGTACAGTTAGCTGTAGCAGTAAGCTTTAGGACTAGTGCAGTTAGCTGCAGAACTAATACAGTTAGCTGCTAGTTGTAGTACTTAGCTGGATGGCTAATACAGTAATCTGTGGGGCTAATGCAGTTAGCTACTAGCTGTAGCAACCAGTGGTAGAGCTAATACAATTTGCTGTTAGAGGTAATGATTAGCTGTTGGGCTAATACAATTAGCAGTTAGCTTTAGGACTACTACAGTTAGCTGCAGAGCTAATACAATTAGCTGCTAGTACTATAAACTGTTAGCTGTAATGATTAGCTGTTGGGCTAATACAATTAGCAGTTAGCTTTAGGACTAGTACAGCTGTAGGGCTAATAAAGTTAGCTGTAGCAGTTAGCTGTAGGGCTAATAAAGTTAGCTGGAGCAGTTAGCTGTAGGGCTAATAAAGTAAGCTGGAGCAGTTAGCTGTAGGGCTAATAAAGTTAGCCGGAGCAGTTAGCTGTAGGGCTAATAAAGTTAGCTGGAGCAGTCAGCTGTAGGGCTAATAAAGTTAGCTGGAGCAGTTAGCTGTAGGGCTAATAAAGTTAGCTGGAGCAGTTAGCTGTAGGGCTAATAAAGTTAGCTGGAGCAGTTAGCTGTAGGGCTAATAAAGATAGCTATAGAAGTTAGCTGTAGGGCTAATAAAGTTAGCTGGAGCAGTTAGCTGTAGGGCTAATAAAGTTAGCTGGAGCAGTTAGCTGTAGGGCTAATAAAGTTAGCTGGAGCGGTTAGCTGTAGGGCTAATAAAGTTAGCTGGAGCAGTTAGCTGTAGGGCTAATAAAGTTAGCTGGAGCAGTTAGCTGTAGGGCTAATAAAGTTAGCTGGAGCGGTTAGCTGTAGGGCTAATAAAGTAAGCTGGAGCGGTTAGCTGTAGGGCTAATAAAGTTAGCTGGAGCGGTTAGCTGTAGGGCTAATAAAGTAAGCTGGAGCGGTTAGCTGTAGGGCTAATAAAGTTAGCTGGAGCAGTTAGCTGTAGGGCTAATAAAGTAAGCTGGAGCAGTTAGCTGTAGGGCTAATAAAGTTAGCTGGAGCGGTTAGCTGTAGGGCTAATAAAGTTAGCTGGAGCGGTTAGCTGTAGGGCTAATAAAGTTAGCTGGAGCAGTTAGCTGTAGGGCTAATAAAGTAAGCTGGAGCAGTTAGCTGTAGGGCTAATAAAGTTAGCTGGAGCGGTTAGCTGTAGGGCTAATAAAGTTAGCTGGAGCGGTTAGCTGTAGGGCTAATAAAGTTAGCTGGAGCAGTTAGCTGTAGGCTAATAAAGTAAGCTGGAGCAGTTAGCTGTAGGGCTAATAAAGTTAGCTGGAGCGGTTAGCTGTAGGGCTAATAAAGTTAGCTGGAGCAGTTAGCTGTAGGGCTAATAAAGATAGCTATAGAAGTTAGCTGTAGGGCTAATAAAGTTAGCTGGAGGAGTTAGCTGTAGGGCTAATAAAGTTAGCTGGAGCAGTTAGCTGTAGGGCTAATAAAGTTAGCTGGAGCAGTTAGCTGTAGGGCTAATAAAGTTAGCTGGAGCAGTTAGCTGTAGGGCTAATAAAGATAGCTATAGAAGTTAGCTGTAGGGCTAATAAAGTTAGCTGAAGGAGTTAGCTGTAGGGCTAATAAAGTTAGCTGGAGCGGTTAGCTGTAGGGCTAATAAAGTAAGCTGGAGCAGTTAGCTGTAGGGCTAATAAAGTTAGCTGGAGCAGTTAGCTGTAGGGCTAATAAAGTAAGCTGGAGCAGTTAGCTGTAGGGCTAATAAAGTTAGCTGGAGCAGTTAGCTGTAGGGCTAATAAAGTTAGCTGGAGCAGTTAGCTGTAGGGCTAATAAAGATAGCTATAGAAGTTAGCTGTAGGGCTAATAAAGTTAGCTATAGAAGTTAGCTGTAGGGCTAATAAAGTTAGCTGGAGCAGTTAGCTGTAGGGCTAATAAAGTTAGCTGTAGGGCTAATAAAGTTAGCTGTAGGGCTAATAAAGTTAGCTGTAGGGCTAATAAAGTTAGCTGTAGGGCTAATAAAGTTAGCTGTAGGGCTAATACGTCGTTAGACGTTAGCTATAGTAGTTTTGAGTATTATGGACTAATGTATGAGTAAGTATGAGCTCAGCTGACTGTCAGTGACGTCCTCTCCCCTTGCCTGGCAGCCCCTCAGCAATAGTGTTCAGTAGTGAAGCACTGGTGAGCAGTTGTGAAACGGGTCTCATGTTTGACAGAACCACGTTTTAAATATAGACCGTGATGTCGGATGTGGTAAGAACCAGCGTTCCCAGTTGCATCATATGAAAATTCCCAGCAGTGGGGCAACGTCAGGTTTGTGCAATCAGACCCAAGCCGAGCTGGCGCAGCGCGAGTTAGAGCGACAGGAAGTTGCGGTGATGGATGTTTTGTTTTTCTACTGAAAGCTTTTTGGAGGTCAGTGAGCAAAAATCATGGTTTTTCTTCACGACGGTTACACGGAAGCGTTCACGCGGTGTCGGTACCGCGTTACACGAAGCGGGAAGTGAGGAAGCCGTGTATTAATTCCAGCTGATTCCTCCACTGTTCTCAGATGATCTGTAATCATCAGCAGGGACGTTAATGCTGTCATTCTTAAGTACACACGAAAGACGGTTCCTCAAGGGTTCTTTAGGCTTCATTTAGAACCATGAGCTCTTTGTAGAACCATCTGTTTGTTCAGCTTTTTCACAGTAAAATGTTTCTTTAGATTGATGGAGAACGTTTTTTGGAATTAGTTGAATCTATTCGTTATTAAATAAATAAAAATTATAGACAAACAGCTAAAACACAAACTTTTATGACTTTCGTTTAGTACATTAAGTAACACCCACTGCAGGCTAGAAGTGAACAAAGTAAACAGATAAGATCTCACTAACGTTGAGGAGGAGTTTTGGGATGTTCGTCCTGCAGATGTGTTGATCTGCTTGAGTGTAGGGTTGTGCGATATTGACGAAAACTGATATCTTGATATTTCCTGTAATATTAATAACGATAATAAACGATAACAAACAAAATGTGTTTGTAAAAGTCTTATTTTACAAGCTTGCACTTCTTCATACTCCTTATACTCTCTTCATACTCCTTATACTCTCTTCATCCTCCTCATACTCTCTTCATACTCCTCATACTCTCTTCATACTCCTCACACTCTGTTCATACTCCTTATACTCTGTTCATACTCCTCATACTCTGTTCATCCTCCTCATACTCTCTTCATACTCCTCATACTCTCTTCATACTCCTCATACTCTCTTCATACTCCTCACACTCTGTTCATACTCCTTATACTCTGTTCATACTCCTCATACTCTGTTCATCCTCCTCATACTCTCTTCATACTCCTCATACTCTCTTCATAGTCCTCACACTCTGTTCATACTCCTTATACTCTGTTCATACTCCTCACACTCTCTTCATACTCCTTATACTCTCTTCATACTCCTTATACTCTGTTCATACTCTGTTCATACTCCTCATACTCTCTTCATACTCCTCATACTCTCTTCATACTCCTCATACTCTCTTCATACTCCTTATACTCTCTTCATACTCCTTATACTCTCTTCATACTCCTCATACTCTCTTCATACTCCTCACACTCTGTTCATACTCCTTATACTCTCTTCATACTCCTTATACTCTCTTCATACTCCTCATATTCTCTTCATACTCCTCATACTCTCTTCATACTCCTCATACTCTCTTCATACTCCTCATACTCTCTTCATACTCCTCACACTCTGTTCATACTCCTCATACTCTCTTCATAGTCCTCATACTCTCTTCATACTCCTCACACTCTGTTCATACTCCTTATACTCTCTTCATACTCCTTATACTCTGTTCATACTCCTTATACTCTGTTCATACTCCTCATACTCTGTTTATACTCCTTATACTCTGTTCATACTCTGTTCATACTCCTCACACTCTGTTCATACTCTGTTCATACTCCTTATACTCTGTTCATACTCTGTTCATACTCCTCACACTCTGTTCATACTCTGTTCATACTCCTTATACTCTGTTCATACTCCTCATACTCTCTTCATACTCCTTATACTCTGTTCATACTCTGTTCATACTCCTCATACTCTCTTCATACTCCTCATACTCTCTTCATCCTCCTCATACTCTCTTCATCCTCCTCATACTCTCTTCATACTCCTTATACTCTCTTCATCCTCCTCATACTCTCTTCATACTCCTTATACTCTCTTCATACTCCTCATACTCTCTTCATACTCCTCATACTCTCTTCATCCTCCTCATACTCTCTTCATCCTCCTCATACTCTCTTCATACTCCTTATACTCTCTTCATACTCCTCATACTCTCTTCATACTCCTCATACTCTCTTCATCCTCCTCATACTCTCTTCATCCTCCTCATACTCTCTTCATACTCCTTATACTCTCTTCATACTCCTCATACTCTCTTTATACTCCTCATACTCTCTTCATACTCCTTATACTCTCTTCATACTCCTTATACTCTCTTCATACTCCTTATACTCTCTTCATACTCCTTATACTCTCTTCATAGTCCTCATACTCTCTTCATACTCCTTATACTCTCTTCATACTCCTCATACTCTCTTCATACTCCTCACACTCTGTTCATACTCCTCATACTCTGTTCATACTCCTCATACTCTCTTCATACTCCTCATACTCTCTTCATACTCCTCATACTCCTTATACTCTCTTCATACTCCTCATACTCTCTTCATACTCCTCATACTCTGTTCATACTCCTCATACTCTGTTCATACTCCTCATACTCTCTTCATACTCCTCATACTCTCTTCATACTCCTCATACTCCTCATACTCTCTTCATACTCCTCATACTCTCTTCATACTCCTCATACTCTGTTCATACTCCTCATACTCTGTTCATACTCCTCATACTCTCTTCATACTCCTCATACTCTCTTCATACTCCTCATACTCTCTTCATACTCCTCATACTCCTTATACTCTCTTCATACTCCTCATACTCTCTTCATACTCCTCATACTCCTTATACTCTCTTCATACTCCTCATACTCTCTTCATACTCCTCATACTCTGTTCATACTCCTCATACTCTGTTCATACTCCTCATACTCTCTTCATACTCCTCATACTCTCTTCATACTCCTCATACTCCTTATACTCTCTTCATACTCCTCATACTCTCTTCATACTCCTTATACTCTGTTCATACTCCTCATACTCTCTTCATACTCCTCATACTCCTTATACTCTCTTCATACTCCTTATACTCTCTTCATACTCCTTATACTCTGTTCATACTCCTCATACTCTCTTCATACTCCTCATACTCCTTATACTCTCTTCATACTCCTTATACTCTCTTCATACTCCTTATACTCTCTTCATACTCCTTATACTCTGTTCATACTTAGCTAAGACTTTAGACTGTAGACCAGGCTGGCGGTGTCTGAGTTTCTGGTGCAGTGTGTTCACTCACTTTCAGCTTTAGGTGTGTTGTTTAGGCAGCTATGCTAGCTTTAGCCTATGCTAGCACACAGCATGGGCACTCTCAGTGCGCACTCCCAGCAGCCTGTACTAAAGCATGAAGTAGTGAGCGCGTGGAGTGGAGACATTCTGATTGGTGTTTGTTTCCATCAGTAGCGTACTCGATAATGTCAGCTCACGCATCGTTAACACAGCAATTAATTAAGTAACAGTTCACATGCAGAGATTCCTGACAGACAGTGAATCATTGTGTGTTGTGTTCAAACCTCTGACCACTAGATGTCAGTGTTATAATCCATTTTCAGCTCCACTCCAACATTAACAAGCAGCACAAGGGCGCAGTGCTATTGTAAACATAGACAAACCAGTTCATATAGTGGTGTGTTTTAATTGTAGGATTTGAAAAATTGCAGTATATCATGTTGCTTGTAGTATCGTAGTATATCACGATACATTAAATCGTGACCTCTGTATCACGATATGTATCGAATCACCAAGTTCTTGCCAACACACAGCTCTATCTAGTGTCCAGCACATGTTCTTTTGCTCTGCGCTGTAGAAGTCCACATTGGGGGAGTTTCTCTGTGGCGTGTTGTTCCAGGTGTTTGAATCTCTCGGACGTGTTTAAATCCAGGCCTTCGAGCAGGAAGCTTAAAGGAAGGACTATTGTTTTTAGGGACAATGAAACGCCCACGGATAAGAGTGTTTCAGCAGCGGTGCCCTCGGAGCGCCTCTGTACTCTCATAGTAGAACCACTAGAAAGGTTTTCAGCTTAGTGCTTTATCTCACTGACCACAGAAACCATTATCACAGACCTACACACAGCAGCTACATCCACCTCTGTCTGATAGCATCTTTCTCCAAACCTCATGCATCACCTTTTCTGTGTCAGTGAAGTGCTACTGACATTCTATCACAGTTCTTTCACTGTAGACTAATCAGCTTATGTAGTACAGTCGATTTTAATTAAACAGTGAACAGCGCGGCGGTACAACAGCACTATGACTGACTGGGACTGAGAATGTTCCAGAACTGCTTCTTCAGATTCTGATGATATTTCTGAATTTAAATCTGAAAGAGCTGTAATGTAGAAATAGACCACCATATCACTTAGTCCTGATACTTTTAGACCACCATATCACTTAGTCCTGATACTTTTAGACCACCATATCACTTAGTCCTGATACTTTTAGACCACCATATCACTTAGTCCTGAGACTTTTAGACCACCATATCACTTAGTCCTGATACTTTTAGACCACCATATCACTTAGTCCTGATACTTTTAGACCACCTTATCACTTAGTCCTGATACTTTAAGTCAAACAGTTGACCATTACAGTGATCAACTCTGACATTACAGTGATCAACTCTGACATTACAGTGATCAACTCTGACTATTACAGTGATCAACTCTGATCATTACAGTGATCAACTCTGATCATTACAGTGATCAACTCTGACCATTACAGTGATCAACTCTGACCATTACAGTGATCAACTCTGACCATTACAGTGATCAACTCTGACTATTATAGTGATCAACTCTGACCATTACAGTATCAACTCTGACCATTACAGTGATCAACTCTATTACAGTGATCAACTCTGACTATTACAGTGATCAACTCTGACTATTATAGTGATCAACTCTGACCATTACAGTGATCAACTCTGACCATTACAATCATCAACTCTGACCATTACAGTGACCAACTCTGACCATTACAGTGATCCACTCTGACTATTACAGTGATCAACTCTGACTATTATAGTGATCAACTCTGACCATTACAGTATCAACTCTGACCATTACAGTGATCAACTCTATTACAGTGATCAACTCTGACTATTACAGTGATCAACTCTGACTATTACAGTGATCAACTCTGACTATTACAGTGATCAACTCTGATCATTACAGTGATCAACTCTGACTATTACAGTGATCAACTCTGACTATTACAGTGATCAACTCTGACTATTACAGTGATCAACTCTGACTATTACAGTGATCAACTCTGACTATTACAGTGATCAACTCTGACTATTACAGGGATCAACTCTGACCATTACAGTCATCAACTCTGATCATTACAGTCATCAACTCAAAGGCCAAACTTCTCAAATGATAAGAAGCTTCTTCAGTGAATCAGCACTACGTTATATGAGCTGGGCGTGTGTGCGGCGTGTCGGGTTGTGGGTGAAAAGTTTGATGTGAGCTTAGCAGCAGTTCAGTTTACTGTTGTGAAGTTGTTGTTTGCCGAGCGGTGAGATTAGATGGAACTGCATTGTGTGACTTTTGGCTTCATGTTCGTACTAACATGAAAAAACATTTTCCATCACACTTTTTCACACTAGTCTTAACTTTTTCAACACGTCATTTCTTTCAGGCTTTTTTTGGAATTAACTGGTGGCTGGAAAACCCCAGTAGTTCTTAAGGACATTCATCTTTATCAAGTCAAAGTTTAATTAGGAAATACATTTTATAAACAATGTTGTCAAAAAGCAGCTTTACAGAAAACATTAGGGATGTAACGATACACACTACTTACAATGCAGTGCGATTCACGATGCTGGCCTCAGGATACAATTTTCTTATGATTTTTATTTATTATTTCTTTACAAAATCAAACAAGACACAAATTATGACCCACAATGTTTCCTTTTATTATTTATTCATAACAAAACTACAAAATACTGTATTCTGCTTAATCTTATCTTTATGAAAGTAAACTGAAGTGAATACGGGCTCAAAAGAAGTGATAAGACTATTAAATCTTTAGTATTAGTGAAACAAACCAAGGTTTTAATTTATCTCTCCTGTCTCCTTCTCTGGTTATGGCAAGTGCCGGTTTTTCTTCTTCCTGTGTTGTTTTCATAACTGAGCCACGCTCATCCTGAGCATTAGCTTGAACCTCGTTATGAGCTTTGATTGAAATTTCAGTTTAAGAAAAAAAAAGAAAACTGTTCTGTATCTTAAAGCTTTGTAATCAGGTTGTTGGAATAAGTGGCGAGTGAGTAGAATAAAGAGCCGTCTGGTCGTATTTTGTGGAGCTTTTTTGGTTCGTGGAAATGTATTATTAGTGTTGTAGCCAAAAACTCTAAATCAGACCAATCACGTGCGCTGTAAGATCACCAAAGGCCAATCAGCTCTGCAGATTCGGGAGTGTGTGGTGCACAGACGAGGTACGAAGCGAGAAACAGCAGTCGAAGAGTAAAACGAGTTGGAGTGTAAAGCAAGTCAGAGAAGAATAACGTGCTGTAATAAAGAGAAGTAGAGGTGAAGAGTGACTGTTGAGGCAGGAGAGTCTGAGAATAAAGAGAGTCGTAGAGTAAAGCGAGTCAGAGAAAGACTAAAATGCTGTAATAAAGAGAAGTGGAGGTGAAGAGCGACTGCTGAGGCAGGAGAGTCTGAGAATAAAGCGAGTCGTAGAGTAAAGCGAGTCAGAGAAAGACTTATGCTGTTATAAAGAGAAGTGGAGGTGAAGAGCGACTGCTGAGGCAGGAGAGTCTGAGAATAAAGCGAGTCGTAGAGTAAAGCGAGTCAGAGAAAGACTGAAATGCTGTAATAAAGAGAAGTGGAGGTGAAGAGCGACTGCTGAGGCAGGAGAGTCTGAGAATAAAGAGAGTCGTAGAGTAAAGTGAGTCAGAGAAAGACTGAAATGCTGTAATAAAGAGAAGTGGAGGTGAAGAGCGACAGTTGAGGCAGGAGAGTCTGAGAATGAAGCGAGTCGTAGAGTAAAGTGAGTCAGAGAAAGACTGATGCTGTAATAAAGAGAAGTGGAGGTGAAGAGCGACTGCTGAGGCAGGAGCGTCTGAGAATGAAGCGAGTCGTAGAGTAAAGTGAGTCAGAAAGACTACAATGCTGTAATAAAGAGAAGTGGAGGTGAAGAGCGACTGCTGAGGCAGGAGAGTCTGAGAATAAAGCGAGTCGTAGAGTAAAGTGAGTCAGAGAAAGACTGAAATGCTGTAATAAAGAGAAGTGGAGGTGAAGAGCGACTGTTGAGGCAGGAGAGTCTGAGAATAAAGCGAGTCGTAGAGTAAAGCGAGTCAGAGAAAGACTAAAATGCTGTAATAAAGAGAAGTGGAGGTGAAGAGCGACTGCTGAGGCAGGAGAGTCTGAGAATAAAGCGAGTCGTAGAGTAAAGCGAGTCAGAGAAAGACTGAAATGCTGTAATAAAGAGAAGTGGAGGTGAAGAGCGACTGTTGAGGCAGGAGAGTCTGAGAATAAAGCGAGTCGTAGAGTAAAGTGAGTCAGAAAGACTAAAATGCTGTAATAAAGAGAAGTGGAGGTGAAGAGCGACTGCTGAGGCAGGAGAGTCTGAGAATAAAGCGAGTCGTAGAGTAAAGCGAGTCAGAGAAAGACTTATGCTGTTATAAAGAGAAGTGGAGGTGAAGAGCGACTGCTGAGGCAGGAGAGTCTGAGAATAAAGAGAGTCGTAGAGTAAAGCGAGTCAGAGAAAGACTGATGCTGTAATAAAGAGAAGTGGAGGTGAAGAGCGACTGTTGAGGCAGGAGAGTCTGAGAATAAAGCGAGTCGTAGAGTAAAGTGAGTCAGAAAGACTAAAATGCTGTAATAAAGAGAAGTGGAGGTGAAGAGCGACTGCTGAGGCAGGAGAGTCTGAGAATAAAGAGAGTCGTAGAGTAAAGCGAGTCAGAGAAAGACTGATGCTGTAATAAAGAGAAGTGGAGGTGAAGAGCGACTGCTGAGGCAGGAGAGTCTGAGAATAAAGCGAGTCGTAGAGTAAAGCGAGTCAGAGAAAGACTGATGCTGTAATAAAGAGAAGTGGAGGTGAAGAGCGACTGCTGAGGCAGGAGAGTCTGAGAATAAAGCGAGTCGTAGAGTAAAGCGAGTCAGAGAAAGACTGATGCTGTAATAAAGAGAAGTGGAGGTGAAGAGCGACTGCTGAGGCAGGAGAGTCTGAGAATAAAGCGAGTCGTCGAGTAAAGCGAGTCAGAAAGACTAAAATGCTGTAATAAAGAGAAGTGGAGGTGAAGAGCGACTGCTGAGGCAGGAGAGTCTGAGAATAAAGATGCTAGAGTCTAAATATTAAACTTGCTAGATGTTTGCTGGACATCTACAACCACTAGGCGACGGCAGTGCTCGTCAGTTCACCTCCAAGCAGAGGTTTTTGCCGCCGATCTACAGAAAACAGTCGGCGAGTGAACATCAGGCTGAAGTCGGGTGAACTAGGTATAGGAAGCGACTCTGTTTAGAGCCTACACGTGTTGCCTCGGCCAGCAGTCACGCCAAGTCAGTGCTGCTCCACTGCAGATACGGTCTAGAATAAGGAGTCTTTCTTCGTAGAAGGTCCCTCAGCCTGACGGAGAGAACAAAGCACTGCATGTGTTTGAAGTCGCAAAGCAATTTGAAATGGTTGGCTTTGGAATTTAGCTGAAGTTGTATCAATCAATCAATTAAGCAATCAATCAAACTATTTAAAATCATAGTACACTGAGGGCGACCCTGGTGAGACCAGCTATGCTGTATGGTTTGGAGACTGTGACATTGACAGAAGGACAGGAGAAAGAACTGGACGTGGCAGAGCTGAAGATGTTGTGGTTCTCCTTGGGAGAGACAAGGATTGATAAGGTTAGGAATGAGATCATCAAAGGTAGAGCACTCGTTTAACAACTAGGAGATAAAGTTAGAGAAGCTAGACTGAGACAGTTTGGACATGTCCAGAGGAGGGACAGCGGGTTTGTTGGTAGAAGGATGTTAGAAATGCAGCTGCCAGGAAAAAGACAAAGACACATGGAAGAGGACATGGAAGTAGTTGGTGTATGGCCAGAGGCCAGAGTGAGATGGAGGAGGATGACCCGCTGTGGTGACCCCTGAAAATGGAAAAGCCGAAAGAGAAATAATACGAAGAATTCATAATTAAAGCCATAAAAATTCAACTTAAGCAAAAACGATAGTTAAGAACTAACTAAAAGATATGAAGAGTAAACAAGAGGATATTAGTAAAAGAAATGACTGTCCATCGTCCTGCTGGACGCTGTTGGAAGACTGACCATCAGGGCCTCCTCCTCATCTATTACTGACCAGCTCTCCTGTCCATCTGTGCCTCAACTTTAACACCCTCAGTTACAGCACTGTCCCGTCCAGATGACCAGCATATGGGACTGTTTCAGCTCACGCCCACTTTACATATAGACTCAGTCAGAGACTGCCCATTCAGAGACTGCCTTGGTCAGAGACTGCCCCATTCAGACACTGCTCCATTCAGAGACTGCCCCATTCAGACACTGCTCCATTCAGAGACTGCCTTGGTCAGAGACTGCCCCATTCAGACACTGCTCCATTCAGAGACTGCCTTGGTCAGAGACTGCCCCATTCAGACACTGCCTTGATCGGAGACTGCCCCATTCAGACACTGCTCCATTCAGAGACTGCCTTGGTCAGAGACTGCCCCATTCAGACACTGCTCCATTCAGAGACTGCCTTGGTCAGAGACTGCCCCATTCAGACACTGCCTTGATCAGAGACTGCCCCATTCAGAGACTGCCCCATTCAGACACTGCCTTGGTCAGAGACTGCCCCATTCAGACACTGCTCCATTCAGAGACTGCCCCATTCAGACACTGCCTCAGTCAGAGACTGCCCCTTTCAGAGACTGCCTTGGTCAGAGACTGCTCCATTCAGACACTACCTCGGTCAGAGACTGCCCCATTCAGACACTGCCCCATTCAGACACTGCCTTGGTCAGAGACTGCCCCATTCAGACACTGCCTCAGTCAGAGACTGCCCCTTTCAGAGACTGCCTTGGTCAGAGACTGCCCCATTCAGACACTGCCCCATTCAGACACTGCCCCATTCAGACACTGCCTTGGTCAGAGACTGCCCCATTCAGAGACGGCTTCGGTCAGAGACTGCCTTGGTCAGAGACTGCTCCATTCAGAGACTGCCTTGGTCAGAGACTGCCCCATTCAGACACTGCCTTGATCAGAGACTGCCCCATTCAGAGACGGCTTCGGTCAGAGACTGCCTTGGTCAGAGACTGCCCCATTCATAGACTGCCTCTGTCATAGACTGCCTCTACAAATGCAATTTTTAAAGCTTTGCCATCCGGATTTCAAACAGAGATTCTCTCAGCTTTTCTTTGGTGTTTTATCTTATTGAACTGTAAACACTGACCAGAGGAGGACGGGTCTCCCCTTGTGAGTTTTGGGTTCTTCCTCCAGTCTGAGGGAGGTGTTCTTGCCACTGTTGCTTCTGGCTTTCTCACAGGGGGGATATATGTTGTAACTGTCTGTTTTCAAACTTCTGTAAAGCTGCTTTGTGACAACATCGTTATACAAATAAAATAAACGTTAAGAAACAATAGTTAAGAAATTACTAAAACAAACCGAAGTCGATGTTGATGGATGTGTCCAACACAAACATGAAGTATTATAACTGATTGTGTGGTATTAGGTTAAGCACAGTGAGTTTGTCTATACTTGGGACTTTGATGTAGATCAGATCACATTTTATGACCTGCTCGTCTAGTTTTGGAGAACACCGCTCTGTACAACCAACATGTCAATCTGTGAAGCTGAGTTAACAAGAAGACACACCTTTTATTTACTTTCTCTATAAATAAACACTTTAAGATGCACTTTTTTAATGTAGCTCTTGTAAAAACCTGTATTAGAAGTTTATAAATAATTCATTCAGTTCAGCATTTAAACAGTAAACATACTGAAATATACTGAACGGTATGTGTGATGTGTTGGTGTTTCAGTAGCTGATGGTATAAGATGCTGATACTAGACTACTTCAGTAAACAGGACACACCACTGAATCAGAACACCTTGGTCTGAAGAAACTTCCTCTAACTGGAATTTACTGAACTCTGATTAAATAGCTCTGGTCTAGACGCTGACAGTACATAATAAACCATCCATATGGAAAGAGTCCTGATAACGAATCACACAAATCTGAACCCATGATGAGTCATAGCTGAGCTCTGTGTCCACTCAGCGGAGCTCTGTCCACTCGGGTTTGGAGGGACAGAGTTAATTCAGTTTGGCAGCTGTGAGGAGGACAGGCCCGGCCTGCTAATGACCAGAGGAGGTCTGGAGGGAAACACATTTCAATTCAGCCAGACCGAGTGGGGGGAGCGAAAAAAAAGAAAAAAAAGACTGAGCAAACAAAAACACGGCTCAGTAAACAGAAGTGGAGAGACGGTGACGGTCCAGAAACCGAGAGTGACCTCGGCTATTCATATCAGCCAACTTCCCAGTTAGCCATTAAACTGCTGAGCTGTGCTCGGGTTAAAGGAGCGGCAAGCAAGTGTAGCCACCGAAACGGCTCGGGGTCTAACCGGTTTCCCCAAATTCCTGGAGGAAGTTTGGACTTTGGTTGTGGAAGTACGAGTGTAAACAGTGTAACAGTGTAAACACTGTTAGCCACGCTAGCCTCGCAGAACCGTCTCGGCTGCTGGACGGCGCGTGGGATTCTGTGTTTATGTGTTTGTGTCTCTGCAGGAAATGTGTTTGATATGAAGAGATTTCTGTTTACACTCCAAACCACACGTGTTCATTAACTCACATACAACATACTTAAATATTAACTCTCTCTCTCTCTCTCTCTCTCTCTCTCTCTCTCTCTCCTCCTCTCTCTCTCTCTCTCTCCTCCTCTCTCTCTCTCTCTCTCTCTCCTCCTCTCTCTCTCTCTCTCTCTCTCCTCCTCTCTCTCTCTCTCTCTCTTCCTCTCTGTCTCTTCCTTTCTCTCTCTCTCTCTCTCTCTCTCTCTCTCCTCCTCTCTCTCTCTCTCTCTCCTCCTCTCTCTCTCTCTCTCTCTCTCTCTCTCCTCCTCTCTCTCTCTCTCTCTCTTCCTCTCTGTCTCTTCCTTTCTCTCTCTCTCTCTCTCTCTCTCCTCCTCTCTCTCTCTCTCTCTCCTCCTCTCTCTCTCTCTCTCCTCCTCTCTCTCTCTCTCTCTCTCTCTCCTCCTCTCTCTCTCTCTCTTCCTCTCTGTCTTCCTCTCTCTCTCTCCCTCTCTCTTCCTCTATCTCTCTCTATCTCTCTCTTCCTCTTCCTCTCTCTCTTCCTCTATCTCACTATCTGTCCCTCTATCTCTCTTCCTCTCTCTCCTCTCTTTCTCTCTCTCTCTATCACTCTCCCTCTGTCTCTCTCCCTCTATCTCTCTTCCTCTCTCCCTCACTCTCTCTCTCTCTACCTCCCTCCCTCTCTCTTTCTTTCTCTCTCTCGCTCTCTCTCCCTCTATTTCTTCCTTTCTCTCTCTCTCTCTCTCTCTCTCCCTCTCTCTCTCTCTCCTCTCTCTCTCTCTCTCTCTCTCTCTCTCTCTCTCTCCCTCTCTCTCTCTCTCTCTCTCTCTCCAGCTCCTCTCCAGCAGATGAGCTCTCAGATCTGGAACGAGCTCCTGACGTCCCACCCAGACCCAGATCTCACCAGGAAAGCCCCAAGAAAGGAGTTCCTTTACCCCCCAGCAGTGAGTGGACCCTCCAACTCCCCTCAGAGTCTGACTGCTTGGTTCAGTCTGACGTTAGTGTGTGTTCGTTTGTGTAGTATATTGTGTTGTACAGTAAACTGTTAATTATTCTCAGTTCAGGTTATTACTGATGGAAACTGTCTGTAAAGCATTTTGAGCTGCCACTGGTATTAAACATGCTCTAATAATAATAATAATAATAATAATAATAATAATAATAATAATAATTAGTAGTAGTAGTGGTATTATTATTATATTGTGCCTCAAAGGACCAAAATGAACTTAATTAGGAAGAAATCTCAGTTTTAGGTTTCCTTTATTATTAAGATTATGACTTCTACAGATTTTCTCTCTTTCTTTTGTTCTTCTTCTTCAGGGCCTGTGGACGCTTCAGACAGTTCAGATGAGTATGAGGACCTGCACACGGACAAATGTGGAAACGGTGATCTCTTAAACATGGCAGACAAGGTGAGTGTGTGCCGCACAAGTTCTGGTAAGGAGAACAGAAACGAGTCTGAGTTCGGCTGGACTCCTGATCAGAGGACGTTCACCTGCTTCTCAGGTATCTACCGGTTGTATGGTCTGTGTGCTGCAGTGGTGACTGGAGGTTCAGAGTCTTTGGTTTTAAAACAGACTCTATAGTAAACAAACCCAGGCTGATCACTGGATCATCAGTGATGGTATCCTAAAGGTTTTAGGCTCGCTGTGCTGTTCTGTGAGCTGATGGTCACACTGGACACCTAATGCATTTAAGCACATTTGCACTCTGTACTGTGTGTGTGTGTGTGTGTGTGTGTGTGTGTGTGTGTGTGTGTGTGTGTGTGTCTCTGTGTCTGTACTGTGTTTGTGTGTGTGTGTGTGTCTCTGTGTCTGTATCTGTGTGTGTGTGTGTGTGAGAGAGAGACTGTCAATGTCTGTGTGTATTTGTGTGTGTCTGTGTGTGTGTGTGTGAGAGAGACTGTCAATGTCAGTGTGTGTATTTGTGTGTGTCTGTGTGTGTGTGTCTGTGTGTGTGTGACTGTGTCTGTGTGTGTGTGTGAGACTGTGTCAATGTGTATTTCAGTTTGACTGTGTCTGTGTATCAGTGCTAGTGTGTGTCTGTGTCAGTGTGTCTGTGTATCGGTCTTACTGTGTGTGACTGTGTCAATGTGTCTGTGTGTGTCAGTGTATCTGTTAGTGTGTGTCTGTATCTGTGTGTGTGTGTGTGTGTGAGAGAGACTGTCAATGTCTGTGTGTATTTGTGTGTGTCTGTGTGTGTGTGTGTGTGTGTGTGTGAGAGAGACTGTCAATGTCAGTGTGTGTATTTGTGTGTGTCTGTGTGTGTGTGTGTGTGTGAGACTGTGTCAAAGTGTATTTCAGTTTGACTGTGTCTGTGTATCAGTGCTAGTGTGTGTCTGTGTCAGTGTGTCTGTGTATCGGTCTTACTGTGTGTGACTGTGTCAATGTGTCTGTGTGTGTCAGTGTATCTGTTAATGTGTGTGTGTGTGTGTGTGTGTGTGTAACTGCACACCTGACAGTAACAGGATGGTGCAGTCACATGACTGACCCCCTGTGTTGTCCATTAGAGCACGTTCCTGCTGGTCCCCTCGCAGCCCAAGCCCCGCTGCAGCAGCCTGTGCAGTGATGACGAACTGCTGGACGATGAGGGCGACCTGTGTTACGAGTCAGTGCCGGACAAGTGAGTGAGCTTTGATCCCATAACGCTCTGATAGTTCCTGATTAGAAGCAGTGTTTTGTGTCTGCGCTGTAGTAGTTTATAGTAGTAGTTGATAGTAGTAGTTTATAGTAGTAGTTGATAGTAGTAGTTTATAATAGTAGTGGTTTATAGTAGTAGTTTATAATAGTAGGAGTTTATAGTAGTAGTTTATAATAGTAGTAGTTTATAGTAGTAGTAGTTTATAGTAGGAGTTTATAGTAGGAGTTTATAGTAGGAGTTTATAGTAGTAGTTTATAGTAGTAGTAGTTTATAGTAGGAGTTTATAGTAGGAGTTTATAGTAGTAGTTGATAGTAGGAGTTTATAATAGTAGTAGTTTATAGTAGGAGTTTATAGTAGGAGTTTATAGTAGTAGTTTATAATAGTAGTAGTTTATAGTAGTAGTTTATAGTAGTAGTTTATAGTAGTAGTTTATAGTAGTAGTAGTTTATAGTAGGAGTTTATAGTAGTAGTTTATAGTAGTAGTTTATAGTAGGAGTTTATAGTAGTAGTTTATAGTAGTAGTTTATAGTAGGAGTTTATAATAGTAGTAGTTTATAGTAGGAGTTTATAGTAGGAGTTTATAGTAGTAGTTTATAGTAGTAGTTTATAGTAGTAGTTTATAATAGTAGGAGTTTATAGTAGGAGTTTATAGTAGTAGTTTATAGTAGTAGTAGTTTATAGTAGGAGTTTATAGTAGGAGTTTATAGTAGTAGTTGATAGTAGGAGTTTATAATAGTAGTAGTTTATAGTAGGAGTTTATAGTAGGAGTTTATAGTAGTAGTTTATAGTAGTAGTTTATAGTAGTAGTTTATAGTAGTAGTTTATAGTAGGAGTTTATAGTAGTAGTTTATAATAGTAGTTTATAGTAGTAGTTTATAGTAGTAGTAGTTTATAGTAGTAGTTTATAGTAGTAGTTTATAGTAGGAGTTTATAGTAGTAGTTTATAGTAGTAGTTTATAGTAGGAGTTTATAATAGTAGTAGTTTATAGTAGGAGTTTATAGTAGTAGTTTATAGTAGTAGTTTATAGTAGTAGTTTATAATAGTAGTAGTTTATAATAGTAGTAGTTTATAGTAGGAGTTTATAGTAGGAGTTTATAGTAGGAGTTTATAGTAGTAGTTTATAATAGTAGGAGTTTATAGTAGGAGTTTATAGTAGGAGTTTATAGTAGTAGTTTATAATAGTAGTAGTTTATAGTAGGAGTTTATAGTAGGAGTTTATAGTAGTAGTTTATAATAGTAGTTTATAATAGTAGTTTATAGTAGTAGTTTATAATAGTAGTAGTTTATAGTAGTAGTTTATAGTAGGAGTTTATAGTAGGAGTTTATAATAGTAGTTTATAATAGTAGTTTATAGTAGTAGTTTATAATAGTAGGAGTTTATAGTAGGAGTTTATAGTAGGAGTTTATAGTAGGAGTTTATAGTAGGAGTTTATAATAGTAGTAGTTCATAATAGTAGGAGTTTATAGTAGGAGTTTATAGTAGTAGTTTATAGTAGTAGTTTATAGTAGTAGTAGTTTATAGTAGTAGTTTATAGTAGTAGTTTATAGTAGGAGTTTATAGTAGTAGTTTATAGTAGTAGTTTATAGTAGGAGTTTATAATAGTAGTAGTTTATAGTAGGAGTTTATAGTAGGAGTTTATAGTAGTAGTTTATAGTAGTAGTTTATAGTAGTAGTTTATAATAGTAGTAGTTTATAGTAGGAGTTTATAGTAGGAGTTTATAGTAGTAGTTTATAATAGTAGGAGTTTATAGTAGGAGTTTATAGTAGGAGTTTATAGTAGTAGTTTATAATAGTAGTAGTTTATAGTAGGAGTTTATAGTAGGAGTTTATAGTAGTAGTTTATAATAGTAGTTTATAATAGTAGTTTATAGTAGTAGTTTATAATAGTAGTAGTTTATAGTAGTAGTTTATAGTAGGAGTTTATAGTAGGAGTTTATAATAGTAGTTTATAATAGTAGTTTATAGTAGTAGTTTATAATAGTAGGAGTTTATAGTAGGAGTTTATAGTAGGAGTTTATAGTAGGAGTTTATAATAGTAGTAGTTTATAATAGTAGGAGTTTATAGTAGGAGTTTATAGTAGGAGTTTATAGTAGTAGTTTATAATAGTAGTAGTTTATAGTAGTAGTTTATAGTAGTAGTTTATAATAGTAGTAGTTTATAGTAGGAGTTTATAGTAGGAGTTTATAGTAGGAGTTTATAGTAGTAGTTTATAATAGTAGTAGTTTATAATAGTAGTAGTTTATAGTAGGAGTTTATAGTAGGAGTTTATAGTAGTAGTTTATAATAGTAGTAGTTTATAGTAGGAGTTTATAGTAGGAGTTTATAGTAGGAGTTTATAATAGTAGTAGTTTATAGTAGGAGTTTATTGTAGGAGTTTATAGTAGTAGTTTATAGTAGGAGTTTATAATAGTAGTTTATAGTAGGAGTTTATAGTAGGAGTTTATAGTAGGAGTTTATAGTAGTAGTTTATAGTAGTAGTAGTTTATAGTAGGAGTTTATAGTAGTAGTTTATAATAGGAGTTTATAGTAGGAGTTTATAGTAGGAGTTTATAGTAGTAGTTTATAGTAGGAGTTTATAATAGTAGTTTATAGTAATAGTTTATAGTAGTAGTTTATAATAGTAGTTTATAATAGTAGTAGTTTATAATAGTAGTTTATAATAGTAGTTTATAATAGTAGTAGTTTATAGTAGTAGTTTATAATAGTAGTAGTTTATAATAGTAGTTTATAGTAGTAGTTTATAGTAGTAGTTTATAATAGTAGTAGTTTATAATAGTTGTAGTTTATAATAGTAGTAGTTTATAATAGTAGTTTATAATAGTAGTTTATAATAGTAGTAGTTTATAGTAGTAGTTTATAGTAGTAGTTTATAGTAATAGTTTATAGTAGTAGTTTATAATAGTAGTTTATAGTAGTAGTTTATAATAGTAGTAGCTTATAATAGTAGTTTATAGTAGTAGTTTATAATAGTAGTAGTTTATAATAGTAGTTTATAATAGTAGTTTATAATAGTAGTAGTTTATAGTAGTAGTTTATAATAGTAGTTTATAATAGTAGTTTATAATAGTAGTAGTTTATAATAGTAGTTTATAGTAGTAGTTTATAATAGTAGTTTATAATAGTAGTAGTTTATAATAGTAGTAGTTTATAATAGTAGTTTATAGTAGTAGTTTATAGTAGTAGTTTATAATAGTAGTTTATAATAGTAGTAGTTTATAATAGTAGTAGTTTATAGTAGTAGTTTATAATAGTAGTTTATAATAGTAGTTTATAATAGTAGTAGTTTATAATAGTAGTTTATAGTAGTAGTTTATAATAGTAGTTTATAATAGTAGTTTATAATAGTAGTTTATAATAGTAGTTTATAGTAGTAGTTTATAATAGTAGTTTATAATAGTAGTTTATAATAGTAGTTTATAATAGTAGTAGTTTATAATAGTAGTAGTTTATAATAGTAGTTTATAGTAGTAGTTTATAATAGTAGTTTATAGTAGTAGTTTATAAAAGTTGTAGTTTATAATAGTTGTAGTTTATAATAGTAGTTTATAGTAGTAGTTTATAATAGTAGTTTATAATAGTAGTAGTTTATAGTAGTAGTTTATAATAGTAGTAGTTTATAATACTAGTTTATAATAGTAGTAGTTTATAGTAGTAGTTTATAATAGTAGTAGTTTATAGTAGTAGTTTATAATAGTAGTAGTTTATAATAGTAGTAGTTTATAGTAGTAGTTTTTAATAGTAGTTTATAGTAGTAGTTTATAATAGTAGTTTATAGTAGTAGTTTATTATAGTAGTAGTTTATTATAATAGTAGTTTATAATAGTAGTAGTTTATAGTAGTAGTTTATAATAGTAGTTTATAGTAGTAGTTTATAATAGTAGTAGTTTATAGTAGTAGTTTATAATAGTAGTTTATAGTAGTAGTTTATAGTAGTAGTTTATAGTAGTAGTTTATAATAGTAGTTTATAATAGTAGTAGTTTATAGTAGTAGTTTATAATAGTAGTAGTTTATAGTAGTAGTTTATAATAGTAGTAGTTTATAATAGTAGTTTATAGTAGTGGTTTATAATAGTAGTAGTTTATAATAGTAGTAGTTTATAATAGTAGTTTATAGTAGTAGTAGTTTATAGTAGTAGTTTATAATAGTAGTAGTTTATAATAGTAGTAGTTTATAATAGTAGTTTATAATAGTAGTTTATAGTAGTAGTTTATAATAGTAGTAGTTTATAATAGTAGTAGTTTATAGTAGTAGTTTATAATAGTAGTTTATAATAGTAGTTTATAGTAGTAGTTTATAATAGTAGTAGTTTATAGTAGTAGTTTATAGTAGTAGTTTATAGTAGTAGTTTATAGTACTTACTGAATACTTTGCGTCTGTGCTGTGATGGACTGGCGGACTATTTCCTGCTTCCTGCCTAGTGAGGACTGAAATAGGTGTAGGCACCTGAGAAATTTAGTAACTTGTTTTATAATAATTTACAGTATTTTTTGGATAATCTAAACTAGTTACTAAATAATTCATAGTAGATACTGAATAACTTATAGTAGATACTGAATCATTTATAGTAGATACTGAATCATTTATAGTAGATACTGAATTATTTATAGTAGATACTGAATCATTCATATTAGATACTAAATAGTTCGTAGTAGCTACTGAATCATTTGTAATAGAAACTGAATAATTTATAGCAGATACTGAATAATTGATAGTAGCTACTAAATAATTTATAGCAGATACTGAATCATTTATAGCCGATACTGAATAATTAATAGTAGATACTGAATCATTTATAGTAGATACTGAATCATTTTTAGTAGAAACTAAATAGTTCGTAGTAGCTACTGAATCAATTATAGCCGATACTGAATAATTAATAGTAGATACTGAATCATTTATAGTAGATACTGAATCATTTTTAGTAGATACTGAATAATTTATAGTAGATACTGAATCATTTATAGTAGATACTGAATCATTTTTAGTAGTAACTAAATAGTTTGTAGTAGCTACTGAATCATTTATAGTAGATACTGAATCATTTTTAGTAGTAACTCAATAGTTCGTAGTAGCTACTGAATCATTTATAGCAGATACTGAATAATTAATAGTAGATACTGAATAATTAATAGTAGCTACTGCATCATTTATAGTAGATACTGAATCATTTTTAGTAGTAACTAAATAGTTCGTAGTAGCTACTGAATCATTTATAGCAGATACTGAATAATTAATAGTAGATACTGAATAATTAATAGTAGATACTGAATCATTTATAGTAGATACTGAATCATTTTTAGTAGAAACTAAATAGTTCGTAGTAGCTACTGAATCATTTATAGCAGATACTGAATAATTGATAGTAGCTACTAAATAATTTATAGCAGATACTGAATCATTTATAGCAGATTCTGAATAATTGATAGTAGCTACTAAATAATTTATAGCAGATACTGAATCATTTAAAGCCAATACTGAATAATTAATAGTAGATACTGAATAATTAGTAGTAGATACTGAATCATTTATAGATAAAGACCACTTTTCTGGAACTCTTCATTAAGAAAAAGTTAATTCGTGACGTTGTCTCTGACCGTTCTTAACCTCTGACGATCGGAGAAAGTGTCTGTGGCGGTTATTATTTAGAGAAATTAGATAAACAGAAATTATAGATCATCCAGAAATACTGTCACTGGAGTGACTTTTCAGTTCACTCTCACTTCCCCTGTCAGCGTACAGGTTTAGAGATATAATGTTCTGCTATTACAGCAGTTAGAACCGTTTCAGTGTTTGAAGCTTGTTTAATTTGTTTAATTTTGGGTTTAATGTCTCTGTGTGTCTCAGGAGGGATTTGTGGATTGAGGACTACAGCTCACTTCCCAGCTCTCAGAACAGCATCTACCTGCCAGTCACAGGAGCGGTTTTAGCCCAGCCCCCTAAAGCAGACTCCACCTCTCAGCTCACTCCAGTCATCAAGATGGGCTGGCTAGACAAGAACCCTCCGCAGGGGTACGACCTGTTTGATATTTATTTAGATTGTTAGATCAGATTGCTACAGTGGCAGCTTTACTTTAGATTTTGGATGAGGATTTGATTGCAGCCACAGCTCCTCCTAAAGGTAGTGGATGGAGGTCCATTACGCCAGAGAGCACAGTTCGATTGCTTCACAACCCAGCGCTGGGGGGCTTTATACCCCTTTAGCCCACGCTTGTTGGTCTTGGGCGTGTGTGCAGCTGCGCAGCCATGGAGACTCATTTCAAGTGTGTTCAGTTCTTGTTGCTTCCAGAGACGGTGTGCAGCTCGGCACTGAGTGACTAGGTGACATTTACAGGCTCTGCACTTCAGCACGTATTTAAATAAGTGTATGTGTGTAAATGTCGGTGTAAGTGTGCCGTCCATGTGTCGACTAAAATAAGTGAAGGTGAGTCTCCACACAGCAGAGAACGCAGAGTCACCACCGCCGACTGCGTGTGTAAGTTTGTGCACGGATACCACATGCTGTGGTTGAGAGCTGAGAAGCAGATGTTTTCAAAAACATCTTCATGAGAGCAGATCACCTCATGGTTAAGTTAGCTGGATGATAAATTCTCTATTCTACATATGAAGCACACACTTCTATACTTCACCTACTACACTAATGATTACACTTCTATACTTCACCTACTACAATAATGAATACACTTCTATACTTCACCTACTACACTAATGAGTACACTTCTATACTTCACCTACTACACTAATGATTACACTTCTATACTTCACCTACTACACTAATGAATACACTACTATACTTCACCTACTACACTAATGAGTACACTTCTATACTTCACCTACTACACTAATGAATACACTACTATACTTCACCTACTACACTAATGAATACACTTCTATACTTCACCTACTACACTAATGAATACACTACTATACTTCACCTACTACACTAATGAATACACTACTATACTTCACCTACTACACTAATGACTACACTTCTATACTTCACCTACTACACTAATGAGTACACTTCTATACTTCACCTACTACACTAATGATTACACTTCTATACTTCACCTACTACAATAATGAATACACTTCTATACTTCACCTACTACACTAATGAGTACACTTCTATACTTCACCTACTACACTAATGATTACACTTCTATACTTCACCTACTACACTAATGAATACACTTCTATACTTCACCTACTACACTAATGAATACACTACTATACTTCACCTACTACACTAATGAATACACTTCTATACTTCACCTACTACACTAATGAGTACACTTCTATACTTCACCTACTACACTAATGAATACACTTCTATACTTCACCTACTACACTAATGATTACACTTCTATACTTCACCTACTACACTAATGATACACTTCTATACTTCACCTACTACACTAATGAATACACTTCTATACTTCACCTACTACAATAATGATTACACTTCTATACTTCACCTACTACACTAATGATTACACTTCTATACTTCACCTACTACACTAATGAATACACTTCTATACTCTCACCTACTACACTAATGATTACACTTCTATACTTCACCTACTACAATAATGATTACACTTCTATACTTCACCTACTACACTAATGAATACACTTCTATACTCTCACCTACTACACTAATGATTACACTTCTATACTTCACCTACTACAATAATGATTACACTTCTATACTTCACCTACTACAATAATGATTACACTTCTATACTTCACCTACTACACTAATGAGTACACTTCTATACTTCACCTACTACACTAATGATTACACTTCTATACTTCACCTACTACACTAATAATACACTTCTATACTTATTCTACTACACTAATGACTACACTTCTATACTTCACCTACTACACTAATGAATACACTTCTATACTTCACCTACTACACTAATGAATACACTACTATACTTCACCTACTACACTAATAAATACACTTCTATACTTCACCTACTACACTAATGAATACACTTCTATACTTCACCTACTACACTAATGAATACACTTCTATACTTCACCTACTACACTAATGAGTACACTTCTATACTTCACCTACTACACTAATGAATACACTTCTATACTTCACCTACTACACTAATGAATACACTACTATACTTCACCTACTACACTAATGAGTACACTTCTATACTTATTCTACTACACTAATGAATACACTTCTATACTTCACCTACTACACTAATGAATACACTTCTATACTCTCACCTACTACAATAATGATTACACTTCTATACTTCACCTACTACACTAATGAATACACTTCTATACTCTCACCTACTACACTAATGATTACACTTCTATACTTCACCTACTACACTAATGAATACACTTCTATACTCTCACCTACTACACTAATGATTACACTTCTATACTTCACCTACTACACTAATGATTACACTTCTATACTTCACCTACTACACTAATGAATACACTTCTATACTTCACCTACTACACTAATGAATACACTTCTATACTTCACCTACTACAATAATGATTACACTTCTATACTTCACCTACTACACTAATGAGTACACTTCTATACTTCACCTACTACACTAATGATTACACTTCTATACTTCACCTACTACACTAATAATACACTTCTATACTTATTCTACTACACTAATGACTACACTTCTATACTTCACCTACTACACTAATGAATACACTTCTATACTTCACCTACTACACTAATGAATACACTTCTATACTTCACCTACTACACTAATGAATACACTTCTATACTTCACCTACTACACTAATGATTACACTTCTATACTTCACCTACTACATTAATAAATACACTTCTATACTTCACCTACTACACTAATGAGTACACTTCTATACTTCACCTACTACACTAATGAGTACACTTCTATACTTCACCTACTACACTAATGATTACACTTCTATACTTCACCTACTATACTAATGATTACACTTCTATACTTCACCTACTACACTAATGAATACACTTCTATACTTCACCTACTACACTAATGAATACACTTCTATACTTCACCTACTACACTAATGAATACACTTCTATACTTCACCTACTACACTAATGAATACACTTCTATACTTCACCTACTACACTAATGAGTACACTTCTATACTTCACCTACTACACTAATGAGTACACTTCTATACTTCACCTACTACACTAATGAATACACTTCTATACTTCACCTACTACACTAATGAATACACTTCTATACTTCACCTACTACACTAATGAATACACTTCTATACTTCACCTACTACACTAATGAATACACTTCTATACTTTACCTACTACACTAATGAGGACACTTCTATACTTCACCTACTACACTAATGAATACACTTCTATACTTCACCTACTACACTATCGAGTACACTTCTATACTTCACCTACTACATTAATAAATACACTTCTATACTTCACCTACTACACTAATGAATACACTTCTATACTTCACCTACTACACTAATGAATACACTTCTATACTTCACCTACTACACTAATGAATACACTTCTATACTTCACCTACTACACTAATGAGTACACTTCTATACTTCACCTACTACACTAATGAGTACACTTCTATACTTCACCTACTACACTAATGATTACACTTCTATACTTCACCTACTACACTAATGAATACACTTCTATACTTCACCTACTACACTAATGAATACACTTCTATACTTCACCTACTACACTAATGATTACACTTCTATACTTCACCTACTACACTAATGACTACACTTCTATACTTCACCTACTACACTAATGAGTACACTTCTATACTTCACCTACTACACTAATGAATACACTACTATACTTCACCTACTACACTAATGATTACACTACTATACTTCACCTACTACACTAATGATTACACTTCTATACTTCACCTACTACACTAATGAATACACTTCTATACTTCACCTACTACACTAATGAATACACTTCTATACTTCACCTACTACACTAATGAATACACTTCTATACTTCACCTACTACACTAATGAATACACTTCTATACTTCACCTACTACACTAATGAATACACTACTATACTTCACCTACTACACTAATGAATACACTTCTATACTTCACCTACTACACTAATGAATACACTTCTATACTTCACCTACTACACTAATGAGTACACTTCTATACTTCACCTACTACACTAATGACTACACTTCTATACTTCACCTACTACACTAATGAGTACACTTCTATACTTCACCTACTACACTAATGATACACTTCTATACTTCACCTACTACACTAATGAATACACTTCTATACTTCACCTACTACACTAATGAATACACTTCTATACTTCACCTACTACACTAATAATACACTACTATACTTCACCTACTACACTAATGACTACACTTCTATACTTCACCTACTACACTAATGAATACACTTCTATACTTCACCTACTACACTAATAAATACACTACTATACTTCACCTACTACACTAATGATACACTTCTATACTTCACCTACTACACTAATGAATACACTTCTATACTTCACCTACTACACTAATGAATACACTTCTATACTCTCACCTACTACACTAATGAATACACTTCTATACTTCACCTACTACACTAATGACTACACTTCTATACTTCACCTACTACACTAATGAATACACCTCTATACTTCACCTACTACACTAATGATACACTTCTATACTTCACCTACTACACTAATGATTACACTTCTATACTTCACCTACTACACTAATGAATACACTTCTATACTTCACCTACTACACTAATGAATACACTTCTATACTTCACCTACTACACTAATGATACACTTCTATACTTCACCTACTACACTAATGATTACACTTCTATACTTCACCTACTACACTAATGAATACACCTCTATACTTCACCTACTACACTAATGATACACTTCTATACTTCACCTACTACACTAATGATTACACTTCTATACTTCACCTACTACACTAATGATTACACTTCTATACTTCACCTACTACACTAATGAGTACACTTCTATACTTCACCTACTACACTAATGAGTACACTTCTATACTTCACCTACTACACTAATGAGTACACTTCTATACTTCACCTACTACACTAATGAATACACTACTATACTTCACCTACTACACTAATGATTACACTACTATACTTATTCTACTACACTAATGAATACACTTCTATACTTCACCTACTACACTAATAATACACTTCTATACTTCACCTACTACACTAATGATTACACTTCTATACTTCACCTACTACACTAATGAATACACTTCTATACTTCACCTACTACACTAATGAATACACTTCTATACTTCACCTACTACACTAATGAGTACACTTCTATACTTCACCTACTACACTAATGAATACACTTCTATACTTCACCTACTACACTAATGAATACACTACTATACTTCACCTACTACACTAATGAGTACACTTCTATACTTCACCTACTACACTAATGAATACACTACTATACTTCACCTACTACACTAATGAATACACTACTATACTTCACCTACTACACTAATGAATACACTTCTATACTTCACCTACTACACTAATGAATACACTACTATACTTCACCTACTACACTAATGAATACACTTCTATACTTCACCTACTACACTAATGAGTACACTTCTATACTTCACCTACTACACTAATGAATACACTTCTATACTTCACCTACTACACTAATGAGTACACTTCTATACTTCACCTACTACACTAATGATACACTTCTATACTTCACCTACTACACTAATGAGTACACTTCTATACTTCACCTACTACACTAATGAATACACTTCTATACTTCACCTACTACACTAATGAATACACTTCTATACTTCACCTACTACACTAATGAGTACACTTCTATACTTCACCTACTACACTAATGAGTACACTTCTATACTTCACCTACTACACTAATGAGTACACTTCTATACTTCACCTACTACACTAATGAATACACTTCTATACTTCACCTACTACACTAATGAATACACTTCTATACTTCACCTACTACACTAATGAGTACACTTCTATACTTCACCTACTACACTAATGAGTACACTTCTATACTTCACCTACTACACTAATGAGTACACTTCTATACTTCACCTACTACACTAATGAGTACACTTCTATACTTCACCTACTACACTAATGAATACACTTCTATACTTCACCTACTACACTAATGAATACACTTCTATACTTCACCTACTACACTAATGAGTACACTTCTATACTTCACCTACTACACTAATGAGTACACTTCTATACTTCACCTACTACACTAATGAGTACACTTCTATACTTCACCTACTACACTAATGAATACACTTCTATACTTCACCTACTACACTAATAATACACTTCTATACTTCACCTACTACACTAATGAATACACTTCTATACTTCACCTACTACACTAATGAGTACACTTCTATACTTCACCTACTACACTAATGAATACACCTCTATACTTCACCTACTACACTAATGATACACTTCTATACTTCACCTACTACACTAATGAGTACACTTCTATACTTCACCTACTACACTAATGAATACACTTCTATACTTCACCTACTACACTAATGATACACTTCTATACTTCACCTACTACACTAATGAATACACTTCTATACTTCACCTACTACACTAATGAGTACACTACTATACTTATTCTACTACACTAATGAATACACTTCTATACTTCACCTACTACACTAATGAGTACACTTCTATACTTCACCTACATCACTAATGAATACACTTCTATACTTCACCTACTACACTAATGATACACTTCTATACTTCACCTACTACACTAATGACTACACTTCTATACTTCACCTACTACACTAATGAATACACTTCTATACTTCACCTACTACACTAATAAATACACTTCTATACTTCACCTACTACACTAATGACTACACTTCTATACTTCACCTACTACACTAATGAATACACTTCTATACTTCACCTACTACACTAATGAATACACTTCTATACTTATTCTACTACACTAATGAATACACTTCTATACTTCACCTACTACACTAATGATACACTTCTATACTTCACCTACTACACTAATGAATACACTTCTATACTTCACCTGCTACACTAATGAGTACACTACTATACTTATTCTACTACACTAATGAATACACTTCTATACTTCACCTACTACACTAATGAGTACACTTCTATACTTCACCTACATCACTAATGAATACACTTCTATACTTCACCTACTACACTAATGAATACACTTCTATACTTCACCTACTACACTAATGATACACTTCTATACTTCACCTACTACACTAATGATACACTTCTATACTTCACCTACTACACTAATGAATACACTTCTATACTTCACCTACTACACTAATGACTACACTTCTATACTTCACCTACTACACTAATGAATACACTTCTATACTTCACCTACTACACTAATGACTACACTTCTATACTTCACCTACTACACTAATGATACACTTCTATACTTCACCTACTACACTAATGAGTACACTTCTGTACTTTACCTACTACACTAATGATTACACTACTATACTTCACCTACTACACTAATGAATACACTTCTATACTTCACCTACTACACTAATGACTACACTTCTATACTTCACCTACTACACTAATGATTACACTTCTATACTTCACCTACTACACTAATGATACACTTCTATACTTCACCTACTACACTAATGATTACACTTCTATACTTCACCTACTACACTAATGAATACACTACTATACTTCACCTACTACACTAATGATTACACTTCTATACTTCACCTACTACACTAATGAGTACACTTCTATACTTCACCTACTACACTAATGATACACTTCTATACTTCACCTACTACACTAATGAATACACTACTATACTTCACCTACTACACTAATGAATACACTACTATACTTCACCTACTACACTAATGAGTACACTTCTATACTTCACCTACTACACTAATGAGTACACTTCTATACTTTTATACTACACTAATGAGTAAGTTAAGAATATATAATATTTTAAAAAAATTGAATATCTTTGTACTGTTATTGTTTATGTTCTGGTCTAGTCTACATTTTACTGACGGCTCAGCTTATTATTAAATTTAAATGTTATGCAGTAATAAACAGTAATAACAGTCCAATTTCTATAAATAGTATATAGATAGTGTTATATCCTATAGATAACAGTGTTATACAGTGTCTGCAGTGTGTGTGATTGTACTTACCTCATTATTCCAGTAGGAGGTGCTGCTGTGGAGCTCAGGAGTGAGCTGTGCTGAGTTAAAGGCTGTGTTTTCTCTCTGTAGGTCACTGATCTATCAGCGGCGCTGGGTCAAACTGGACGCTGACTACCTGAGATACTTCGACAATGAAAAGGTGTGATACACTTCCTGCACTGACTCTAGCTCCAGTGCAGATTGATCCTCAGAATTATAAAACGTCTCGTCATATTAAACAAAATAATCTTTATCTTTACTTTTTCATGTCTTTTTTCTTAGGAGGTCTATTCCAAACGCATTATACCAACTGGCTCCATCACGGGGGTGGCTAACGTGGGAGATCAGAAGTTTGAAGTGGTCACACACAATCGGACCTTTCTTTTCCGAGCAGACAGCGACTGTGAGTGCATGCATTGTGTGTACATGTAAATCTGGCCTGTAAAAACAACGAGCACACCGAGGACCTGTAAACAGACAGTCTTCACTTTAATGTTAAAGTTTCTAAAATCCAGAAACAAAAACACCATGTTTAAATTTTCTACATGGTTTAAAATATCTCTCGGTTTTGATGTTGCAGCTTTCACTAATTTTATAAAGCTTAACATGAAGCGTTCGCCTTCTGTTAAACGGAGCTGGTTCTGTTAAACGGAGCTGGTTCTGTTAAACTGAGCTGGTTCTGTTAAACTGAGCTAGTTCTGTTAAACTAAACTAGTTCTGTTAAACTGAGTTGGTTCTGTTAAACTGAGCTAGTTCTGTTAAACTAAACTGGTTCTGTTAAACTGAGCTGGTTCTGTTAAACTGAGCTGGTTCTGTTAAACTAAACTAGTTCTGTTAAACTGAGCTGGTTCTGTTAAACTGAGCTAGTTCTGTTAAACTAAACTGGTTCTGTTAATTTGAGCTGGTTCTGTTAAACTGAGCTGGTTATGTTAAACTGAGCTAGTTCTGTTAAACTAAACTGGTTCTGTTAATTTGAGCTGGTTCTGTTAAACTGAGCTAGTTCTGTTAAACTAAACTGGTTCTGTTAATTTGAGCTGGTTCTGTTAAACTGAGCTGGTTCTGTTAAACTAAACTGGTTATGTTAAACTGAGCTAGTTCTGTTAAACTAAACTGGTTCTGTTAATTTGAGCTGGTTCTGTTAAACTGAGCTGGTTTTGTTAAACTAAACTGGTTCTGTTAAACTGAGCTGGTTCTGTTAAACTAAATTGGTTCTGTTAAACTGAGCTGGTTCTGTTAAACTGAGCTGGTTCTGTTAAACTAAACTAGTTCTGTTAAACTGAGCTGGTTCTGTTAAACTAAACTAGTTCTGTTAAACTGAGCTGGTTCTGTTAAATGGAGCTAGTTCTGTTAAACTGAGCCGGTTCTGTTAAATTAAGCTGGATCTGTTCAATTGAACTGGCTATGTTAAACTGAGCTGGTTTTGTTAAACTAAACTGGTTCTGTTAGATTAAACTGGTTATGTTAAAATAAGCTGGTGCTGGTAAATTGAAGTGGTTCTGTTAAATTGAGTTAGTTCTGTTAAATTAGGCTAGTTCTGTTAAACTGAGCTGGTTTTGTTAACTAAACTGGTTTTGTTAAACTTAACTGGTTCTGTTAAATTAAACTGGTTATGTTAAACTGAGCTGGTTTTGTTAACTAAACTGGTTTTGGTAAACTAAACTGTTCTGTTAAATTAAACTGGCTATGTTAAACTGAGCTGGTTTTGTTAACTAAACTGGTTCTGTTAAATTAAACTGGTTCTGTTAAATTAAACTGGTTATGTTAAAATGAGCTGGTGCTGGTAAATTGAAGTGGTTCTGTTAAATTGAGTTAGTTCTGTTAGACTGAGTTGGTTGCTATTAAAACTGAGCTGGTTCTGTTAAATTGAGCTGGTTCTGTTAAATTGAGCTGGTTCTGTTAGACTGAGCTGGTTCTGTTAGACTGAGCTGGTTCTGTTAGACTGAGCTGGTTCTGTTAGACTGAGCTGGTTCTGTAAAATATTCAGTAGTTTGAGAGTCTTGGGCTCGTTACTAACTGGCTGTTATACTATGTGTAGTGTAGTGATGGTTCTCCCTACTAAGTATTAAATCTTCATAGTTATAGTGTCTCTAATTACTTTTACTTTCTTTGTTAGTAACTTAATGTTACTAACTATAGCTAAAAAAAGTTCTTACAGTGTAACTCTATGGAGCTAGCTGCTTCTCTTTACTGATGTAACTGAATTAATGTAACCATTCATCGAGCCAAAACAGTAATAGTATGGCTAGTTTTATAATGGCATTACTAATGAAACTACTATACATCTAATGTATAACTAGATTTTGGCTAACTAAAATATTTATAGTATAACTACCTTCGCATCTGTGTTACTAGGTAATCTAGTTTACTAACTGTGGCTAACTAAAGTATTTATAGTATAGCTAACTACCTTCGCATCTGTGTTACTAGGTAATCTAGTTTACTAACTGTGGCTAACTAAAGTATTTATAGTATAGCTAACTACCTTCGCATCTGTGTTACTAGGTAATCTAGTTTACTAACTGTGGCTAACTAAAGTATTTATAGTATAGCTAACTACCTTCGCATCTGTGTTACTAGGTAATCTAGTTTACTAACTGTGGCTAACTAAAGTATTTATAGTATAGCTAGCTACTTTTTGTATCTGTTTTACTCACTAAACTAACATTGCTAGATGTGAGTAATGTATTTATAGTATAACTAGCTACTTTTTGCATTAGCTCTGTAATATCTCAAACCTAACACCTTGAAGTGTATATATATTATTAGTAATATAAAAAAAATTTGAGTAATATAAATGTATTTCAGTAGTTTAATTAAAGACAGTTTAATTAAGGCGTTAACGGTGTGAATGTTTCTGTTGCGTTAGCCGAGAGGAACGAGTGGGTGTCCGTGCTGCAGGATATGACGGGTCCAGCCCGCTCGAGAGTGAGCAGTGAGTTGACTCTTAACCCCTTGGTGACCTCTGAGATGAAAGGGTATCTGGAGCTGCGGGGCCTGCGCTCTAAACTCTACACCGTGGTGTGTGGAGATAAAGTCTTCCTCTACAAGAATGCTGAGGTAAAGAAGCTAGACTTCTGCATTTGCTTAAGTTTGACTGGTTTATTATAGTTATAGTGTAGCTAACTACTTTTTATAACTCTAACTAAACTAACATTACTAACTGTGACTAACTAAAGTATTTATAGTTTAGCTAACTACTTTTTATAACTCTAACTAAACTAACATTACTAACTGTGACTAACTAAAGTATTTATAGTTTAGCTAACTACTTTTTATAACTCTAACTAAACTAACATTACTAACTGTGACTAACTAAAGTATTTATAGTTTAGCTAACTACTTTTTATAACTCTAACTAAACTAACATTACTAACTGTGACTGACTAAAGTATTTATAGTTTAGCTAACTACTTTTTATAACTCTAACTAAACTAACATTACTAACTGTGACTAACTAAAGTATTTATAGTTTAGCTAACTACTTTTTATAACTCTAACTAAACTAACATTACTAACTGTGACTGACTAAAGTATTTATAGTGTAGCTAACTACTTTTTATAACTCTAACTAAACTAACATTACTAACTGTGACTAACTAAAGTATTTATAGTTTAGCTAACTAATTTTTATAACTCTAACTAAACTAACATTACTAACAATGACTAACTAAAGTATTTATAGTTTAGCTAACTACTTTTTATAACTAACTAAACTAACATTACTAACTGTGACTAACTAAAGTATTTATAGTTTAGCTAACTACTTTTTATAACTCTAACTAAACTAACATTACTAACATTGACTAACTAAAGTATTTATAGTTTAGCTAACTACTTTTTATAACTAACTAAACTAACATTACTAACTGTGACTAACTAAAGTATTTATAGTGTAGCTAACAACTTTTTATAACTAACTAAACTAACATTACTAACATTGACTAACTAAAGTATTTATAGTTTAGCTAACAACTTTTTATAACTAACTAAACTAACGTTACTAACAGTGACTAACTAAAGTATTTATAGTTTAGCTAACTACTTTTTATAACTAACTAAACTAACATTACTAACAGTGACTAACTAAAGTATTTATAGTTTAGCTAACTACTTTTTATAACTAACTAAACTAACATTACTAACATTGACTAACTAAAGTATTTATAGTTTAGCTAACTACTTTTTATAACTAACTAAACTAACATTACTAACAGTGACTAACTAAAGTATTTATAGTTTAGCTAACTACTTTTTATAACTAACTAAACTAGCATTACTAACTGTTACTAACTAATGTATTTATAGTTTAGCTAACTACTTTTTATAACTAACTAAACTAACATTACTAACTGACTAACTAAAGTATTTATAGTTTAGCTAACTACTTTTTATAACTAACTAAACTAACATTACTAACAGTGACTAACTAAAGTATAGTGTAGCTATACTTTATACTTTTTCTTCTGTGTTACTAACTAACATTACTAACAGTGACTAACTAAAGTATAGTGTAGCTATACTTTATACTTTTTCATCTGTGTTACTAACTAACATTACTAACAGTGACTAACTAAAGTATAGTTTAGCTATACTTTATACTTTTTCATCTGTGTTACTAACTAACATTACTAACAGTGACTAACTAAAGTATAGTGTAGCTATACTTTATACTTTTTCATCTGTGTTACTAACTAACATTACTAACAGTGACTAACTAAAGTATAGTGTAGCTATACTTTATATTTTTTCATCTGTGTTACTAACTAACATTACTAACAGTCGCTAACTAAAGTATTTATAGTGTAGCTATACTTTATACTTTTTCATCTGTGTTACTAACTAACGTTACTAACAGTGACTAACTAAAGTATAGTGTAGCTATACTTTATATTTTTTCATCTGTGTTACTAACTAACATTACTAACAGTGGCTAACTAAAGTATTTATAGTGTAGCTATACTTTATACTTTTTCATCTGTGTTACTAACTAAACTAACATTACTAACTGTGACTAACTAAAGTATTTATAGTTTAGCTAACTACTTTTTATAACTAACTAAACTAACATTACTAACTGTTACTAACTAAAGTATTTATAGTTTAGCTAACTACTTTTTATAACTAACTAAACTAACATTACTAACAGTGACTAACTAAAGTATTTATAGTTTAGCTAACTACTTTTTATAACTAACTAAACTAACATTACTAACAGTGACTAACTAAAGTATTTATAGTTTAGCTAACTACTTTTTATAACTAACTAAACTAACATTACTAACTGTGACTAACTAAAGTATTTATAGTTTAGCTAACTACTTTTTATAACTAACTAAACTAACATTACTAACAGTGACTAACTAAAGTATTTATAGTTTAGCTAACTACTTTTTATAACTAACTAAACTAACATTACTAACAGTGACTAACTAAAGTATTTATAGTTTAGCTAACTACTTTTTATAACTAACTAAACTAACATTACTAACAGTGACTAACTAAAGTATTTATAGTGTAGCTAACTACTTTTTATAACTAACTAAACTAACATTACTAACTGTGACTAACTAAAGTATTTATAGTGTAGCTAACTACTTTTTATAACTCTAACTAAACTAACATTACTAACAGTGACTAACTAAAGTATTTATAGTGTAGCTAACTACTTTTTATAACTCTAACTAAACTAACATTACTAACTGTGACTAACTAAAGTATTTATAGTTTAGCTAACTACTTTTTATAACTCTAACTAAACTAACATTACTAACAGTGACTAACTAAAGTATTTATAGTGTAGCTAACTACTTTTTATAACTCTAACATTACTAACTGTGACTAAAGTATTTATAGTTTAGCTAACTACTTTTTATAACTAACTAAACTAACATTACTAACAGTGACTAACTAAAGTATTTATAGTTTAGCTAACTACTTTTTATAACTAACTAAACTAACATTACTAACTGTGACTAACTAAAGTATTTATAGTTTAGCTAACTACTTTTTATAACTAACTAAACTAGCATTACTAACTGTGACTAACTAAAGTATTTATAGTTTAGCTAACTACTTTTTATAACTCTAACTAAACTAGCATTACTAACTGTTACTAACTAAAGTATTTATAGTTTAGCTAACTACTTTTTATAACTCTAACTAAACTAACATTACTAACATTGACTAACTAAAGTATTTATAGTTTAGCTAACTACTTTTTATAACTCTAACTAAACTAACATTACTAACAGTGACTAACTAAAGTATTTATAGTGTAGCTAACTACTTTTTATAACTCTAACTAAACTAACATTACTAACTGTGACTAAAGTATTTATAGTTTAGCTAACTACTTTTTATAACTCTAACATTACTAACTGTGACTAAAGTATTTATAGTTTAGCTAACTACTTTTTATAACTAACATTACTAACAGTGACTAACTAAAGTATTTATAGTTTAGCTAACTACTTTTTATAACTAACTAAACTAGCATTACTAACTGTGACTAACTAAAGTATTTATAGTTTAGCTAACTACTTTTTATAACTAACTAAACTAACATTACTAACTGTGACTAACTAAAGTATTTATAGTTTAGCTAACTACTTTTTATAACTAACTAAACTAGCATTACTAACTGTGACTAACTAAAGTATTTATAGTTTAGCTAACTACTTTTTATAACTCTAACTAAACTAGCATTACTAACAGTGACTAACTAAAGTATTTATAGTTTAGCTAACTACTTTTTATAACTAACTAAACTAACATTACTAACTGTGACTAACTAAAGTATTTATAGTTTAGCTAACTACTTTTTATAACTAACTAAACTAACATTACTAACTGTGACTAAAGTATTTATAGTTTAGCTAACTACTTTTTATAACTAACTAAACTAACATTACTAACAGTGACTAACTAAAGTATTTATAGTTTAGCTAACTACTTTTTATAACTCTAACTAAACTAACATTACTAACAGTGACTAACTAAAGTATTTATAGTGTAGCTAACTACTTTTTATAACTCTAACTAAACTAACATTACTAACTGTGACTAACTAAAGTATTTATAGTTTAGCTAACTACTTTTTATAACTCTAACTAAACTAACATTACTAACAGTGACTAACTAAAGTATTTATAGTGTAGCTAACTACTTTTTATAACTCTAACTAAACTAACATTACTAACTGTGACTAAAGTATTTATAGTTTAGCTAACTACTTTTTATAACTCTAACATTACTAACTGTGACTAAAGTATTTATAGTTTAGCTAACTACTTTTTATAACTAACTAAACTAACATTACTAACAGTGACTAACTAAAGTATTTATAGTTTAGCTAACTACTTTTTATAACTCTAACTAAACTAACATTACTAACAGTGACTAACTAAAGTATTTATAGTTTAGCTAACTACTTTTTATAACTCTAACTAAACTAACATTACTAACAGTGACTAACTAAAGTATTTATAGTTTAGCTAACTACTTTTTATAACTCTAACTAAACTAACATTACTAACAGTGACTAACTAAAGTATTTATAGTTTAACTATTTCTTGCCTCTGTGTTACTAACTATGGCTAACTAGAGTATTTATAATGCAACTAACTACTTTTTTGTGTGTTACTAAGTTCGAGTGGTTGTTTTAATGCTGTACAGTATATTGTTTATTGATTAGTAATAACCTTGAAACAGCAAAAGACTACAGTATGCTTATGAGGTGTGTTGTACTGTGTACTCAGTGCTCTGACCAGCTTCTGCTGAGTCATGTAATCTGAAATAGTCAATTATTATGGTCAGAAATATTGCAGGCAAGTCTTTAACTGCACCACATCAGAGGGTTGTTGTTGTTGTTGTTGTTCTTTATTCTGTGTGTAATATTGCGCAGTGTTTAGCCGTATAATCACAATATGGTATTTTTTAATCATTGTCTTCTGTTGAGCTCCAGTGTTGTGGTGACAGTTGGAATTTTCTTAATCTTTCTTAACCACATTATAGAAAAACAGAGTGTCTTACAAAACTCCACACTGAGCACTCGTGTGGTGCTTTTGACTGCCTGTTTGGGGGAATAGTTGCTAAACTGATATTGTGAAATATCTATTCCAGTGATGTGTGTTTGTCTTTCTCTTTCTTTCTCTTTCTCTCTCTCTCTCTCTCTCTCTCTCACTCGCTTGCTCTTTCAGGACTATAAGCTGGGCATCGGCATTACCTCTATAGATATGAATGTGGGGAATGTGAAAGACATGGACAGAAGAGCGTTCGACCTGACCACTCCCTACCGCATGTTCAGGTCAGTCAGTCATCCATTCATTCCTCCATCCACCCGTCCTCCCACTCACTCTTTTTGATAGGGCCCGGTCACTCTTGTTTTCAAGTTATCCCAACATACACATTTGTCTGTTTGTCATCCATCCTTTGACTCATCCCGCTGTCCATCTGTCCTTCAATCCTTCCGTCCATCCATTTGTATGTCCGTCCACTTCCCTTCTCGGAAGGACCCAGTTACTCTAGTTTTCTCGTTAGTCCCACCTGATCCAATATTGAGGTCAGTAATTAATTTGTCCATCCATCCATACACTCACTCTTTTTGATATGACACTTCTTCTTATCTACTCATACTTAACCAATCCCTACCACACGTTCAGGTTTATCATCTATTCATTCATCCATCCATCAACTCTTTTTGCTAGAACCTAGTCATTCCTTACCACTTCCTACCACATATTCAGGTCAGTCATCTATTTATCCAACCATCTGTCAACTTCTTTAAATAGGACACTCTTGTTTTCTTGTTACTCACACCCAACCACTCGCTACCACATATTCACGTTCATCATTGGTCAATCCATCCATCAATTCTTTTTGAAAGGGCCTGGTCACGTCACATCAAGTCAGACCACTGACCACTAAATACTGCATATTCAGGTGTGTCATCCATTCATTCATCCATCTGTCTACCCAATCACTCCTTGGATAGGACCCAGTCACTTTCGTTTTTAGTCAGTTGTCCATTTTTTCATTCATTCACTTTTAGTCCATCCTCTGATTCTTTTTGATAGATATTCATGTTCATCATCTTTCCATCCATGCAGTTTTTTTTTTTGATGGGACCCAGTCACTCATCTTTTAGTTACTCACAACCAACCACTCCCTACCACATATTCAGGTCTACCATCCATCTGCTCTTTCATCCATCCGTCCTTCCACTTACTATTTGAGCCTGTTTACACTTTGCATTAACATGTGTTTCATTTCTGGATCCTATCTGGAGAAAGTTCCAGATTCCAATTACACTTTTCACTAAAACACGTCCTTGGGGTGACCAGATGAGAGCTTGTTTCAGTTTACTTTTGTTTACTATTCCTCTTGTTTCAATTTGAGTGTACATCCTTGGCCTGGGAACAGTGAATGAAGGCTCTGGCTTTCGAAGTCCTCTGTCTTTCTGTCTGTCCATTCATCTGTCTATTCACCTTTTTCTGATAGGGTCCAATCACTCATGTTTTCAGGTTAGTCAGACCTGACCTCTCACTACTACATATGTAGCTCAGTCCTCGGTCCATCCTTTCTTTTGTTCATCATCGATCTTTACGTTATTTTTTTCCAGGTTCAGTCACTTCTCTATCCCGTATCCAGCCATTTGCTTTACCATCCACTCATTCTTAAATATTTCCTTAACCACGTCTGAGTTCCCTGATCGTGTGGTTCGTCCAGCTGAAACAATATCTGCACGTACACTGTGTATATATAGCCTTTTGCTTGTATAGGGAATGGGAAAGGGGTTGAGTTCTGACCTGTGGTATGCAGCTTCTTCGTCTGTGTATGTGGAGACCAGTCTACTCTAGAAACATTATCATTAGAGTGTACATTGAACATTGATGGCTTAACAAAAAAAAAAAACAAAGAACAGATGGAAGAAGAATAAACTGGGTTTTGTGGAGAATTATAACAGCAGCCTCTCACTGTAGTTTTGTAGCTGAGACTGACCAGCTGAAGGAGCAATGGGTGGAGGCGATGCGTAACTCCATTGCAGAAGCTCTGTCCAATTACGAGGTTGCTGAGAAGATATGGAGCGAGCCAACCAATCAGAAATGTGCTGACTGTGGTGCCACCAAGCCTGAGTGGGCAGCCATCAACCTGTGTGTGGTCTTCTGCAAACGCTGTGCAGGTAACCGTCTTCAGACAAACAAATAAACTACTAAACTGAATTAAACTAGCCAACTGTCTACACAACACACAGCCAACCACCCAGGACCTAAATACAACCCTCAAACTACAGCTATGACTAAGCTTACCCAACTACATAAACACAACACCTAACAAACATCTACAGCAGAACAAACTACCTACCATCTAAATCCAAACTACCTACAAATTAAATACAGAACACACAAAGAAACTACAGCTACAACAAAACTACCTGTAGCTACAGTACCAAACAAACTGAAACTGTGTGCTGACTGTGGTGCCACCAAGCCTGAGTGGGTAGCCATCAATCTGTGTGTGGTCTTCTGCAAACGCTGTGCAGGTAACCGTCTTCAGACTTACAACAAGTCCAACAAATAAACTCCTAAACTGAAATATAGTAGCCAACTACAATCTAACTACAACAGCCACCACACAGCCAACCACCCAGGACCTAAATACAACCCTCAAACTACAGCTATAACTAAACCAGCTCAACCAAACGTCCATAGTCTAAGTACAGCAGAACTTACGCAGCTACCTAAACACAACACCTAACAAACATCTACAGCAGAACAAACTACCTACCAGATAAATCCAAACTACCTACAAATTAAATACAGAACACACAAAGAAACTACAGCTACAACAAAACTACCTGTAGCTACAGTATCTAACTGAAACTGTGTGCTGACTGTTGTGTAAATGACTTGTTCTTCTGGGGTCTTGATGTTCCAGGTGAGCACCGTGGTCTCGGCCCCAGCATATCTAAAGTACGGAGTCTCAAAATGGACAAAAAAGTGTGGACAGATGATCTAATCCAGGTAGGATTCCGATTCTTCTTGTATGTTCTGTCTTGTTAAACCACCGTCTGTCTATTATTCCCTTCGTTACTGAATACTTTCTCTTTCCTCGGCAACAGCTGTTCCTGGAACTGGGCAACGATCGAGCCAATCAGTTTTGGGCAGCTAACGTCCCACCCAGCGAGGCTCTGAGCGCGTGCAGTAGCAGCGAGGAGAGGCGGCGTTTCATCACGGCCAAATACCGCGAAGGGAAATATCGCCGTTACCACGCGCTGTTCGGCAACCAGAAAGAACTCGACAACGTGAGTCCCGCTGGTCGCACGCAGGGTTTGAGTTTTGTGTTTTGAAATAACTCGCCTGTATTTGGTTGTAGAGTGCACAGTTTGCTAGGAGTGATGGATACACCACATATTTAGATCATTAATTAGTTTGTCCGTCCATCAATTCATCCACTCACTCTTTTTGTTAGATCACTTATTATCTGGTCACTATCGACCACTCCCGACCACATATTCAGGTGTATCATCTGTCCATCCCTCTATTAACTCTTTTTGATAGAACCTGACCACGTCCTACCACATATTAGGTTCAGTCCTTCATACATCCAACCACCGTCCATCTATCCATCCACTCACTCTTTTTGATAGGTCACTTATTATTTAGTCACTCTTGACCATTCCCTACCACTTATTCAGGTTTATCATCTGTCCATCCATCTATTAACTCTTTTTGATATAACCCAGTCACCTCTGACAACGTCCTACCACATAGTAAGTTCTGTCATCCATTCATCCAACCATCCATCCATCCATCCACTCACTCTTTTTGATAGGTCACTTATTATTTAGTCACTCTTGACCATTCCCTACCACTTATTCAGGTTTATCATCTGTCCATCCATCTATTAACTCTTTTTGATAGAACCCAGTCACCCCTGACAACTTCCTACCACATATTAAGTTCTGTCATCCATTCATCCAACCATCTATCCATCCATCCACTCTCTCTTTTTGATAGGTCACTTGTTATGTAGTCACTTTTGACAACGTCCTACCACATATTCAGGTGTTTATCATCTGTCCATCCATCCATTAACTCTTTTTGATAGAACCCAACCACTTCCTACCACATATTAAGTTCAGTCCTCTGTTTATCCAACCATCCTTTCATCCGTCCATCAATCCATCCACTCACTCTTTTTGATAGATCACTTATTATCTGGTTACTACTGACCACTCCCTGCCACATTTTCAGGTTTATCATCTCTCCATCCATCTATTAACTCTTTTTTATAGAACCCAGTCACCCCTGACAACGTCCTACCACATATTAAGTTCTGTCATCCATTCATCCAACCATCTATCCATCCATCCACTCTCTCTTTTTGATAGGTCACTAGTTATGTAGTCACATTTGACCACTCCCTGCCACATATTCAGATTTATCATCAGTTCATCCATCTATTAACTCTTTTGATAGAACCCAGTCACCCCTGACAACTTCCTACCACATAGTAAGTTCAGTCCTCCGTTCATCCATCCATCCGCTCACTCTTTTTTTTTGATAGGACACCTATTATCTAGTCACTCTTGACCACTCCCTGCCACATATTCAGATTTATCATCAGTTCATCCATCTATTAACTCTTTTGATAGAACCCAGTCACACCACATATTCATTACTGGCACCTGACCACTCCCTACCACACGCTCAGATCAATCATTGGTCAAGACATCCAAATACAGCAGACAAGAAACTACAGATACAATAAAAACACCAATCGCAGCTCATTTATAGCCTAAACTGCTTCAGCGTGGTTTTCAGTTGATTTATCTTTTGGTGGTTAAGCAGACTTTCAGGAAACAGGCTATTAGATATAAACCCCCATCCCACCACCCCAACCCCTCCCCCCAACCCACACACCCCAAAATACTGGTTTTACTAGATTCTACACCTGACAGCAAATTATTTAAATGTTTTCTTGTCGTTTGAGGGCTTTACTCACCAGCTGCTCCTTCTAATGGTGTGTGTGTGTGTGTGTGTGTGTGTGTTTGTGTGTGTGTGTGTGTGTGTGTGTGTGTGTGTCTGTCTTGAGGCTGTTTTTGAGCGCGCATTCTTTGACCCACTCTTTCATCTTGCAAATTCCTTCAAATCTCAGAGTGAACCACGGCCTGGTTTTTGTGTGTTTGCATGTATATACATGAAGAATGCTTAACACTTCCAGCACAGAGACACACGTTAACAGGCTGAGAAAAAAATACACATACAATGTGCATGTCATGTTACACACGTTTAAAGTGTCTTATTTATGTACAAACTCTGCCAATAAGTAGCAATTATGCACCAAAGTTTGCAGAAAATGTCGTATATAAGGTCCTCCTTCATTTAGTGTGTTGGGGCTTTTTGCGCACCCAAACGTTCTGCAAAGTTCTAAAGCCCAGAGTACACGCCAGAGGGAGAAACGTTCTCCCACAGAAACCACTTTTCCCAGTTACTAGATGGCATCATCTCATAACGTCTGTATATCTGTACTGCTCTTCAGCACCAGTCAGAACAGAGCGTGCTAATTGCTGAACACAAATATTGTGTTGTAGAAGAAACTGAAGCATGTAAATCTATTATAGTGGAACCCAAACACATAGTTATCAACCCTGACAATGAGCTTTACAGGTTTAGGTTAGTTAACGGATGTGTTAGTTAGTTAAAGGATGTGTTAACACACTTGTAATTTGACAGTAAACCAATATTAACTAGGGATGTAAGAAAATATCGAATATCGAGATATTATGTTTAGTGATACTGTATCGATTCTCAAAAACACAGTATCGATACACAAATTTCGGGCAGACAATGAATCAGTGTGTGTTGTGTTTAAACCTCTGACCATTCGATGGCAGTGTTGTAATCCATTTTCAGCTCCACTCCAACATTAACAAGCAGCACAAGGACGCAATGCTATTGTAAGCTTTGGCAAACCTGTTTATACAGTGGTGTGTTTTAATAGTAGGATTTGAATAATTGCAAGTATATTGCAGTGTATTGAATTGTGGCCGCTGTATCACGATATGTGTTGTATCGCCAGGTTCTTGCCAAACGCAGCCCTATTATTAATGTATGGTTCTGTTTAATAGCAAGAACCTGGCGATACGATCAGTCATAGTTTAAAAATCACACCACCACTATATGCACAGCTAGCTGCTACCTCATGGTTGGGGCGAAGGCTTCAGAACCCTGTATGATCTTTGGTGGTCTGTTTTTATCTGTGAACGTGTGTTTATGGACAGTTTGCCTAGAAAGTCCTTTAACCAGCAACCAAAACACAAAGCAAACTGGGGCTGTTCTGTTTTCACAATGCACACATCAATCAGACCATAAAACAAACTACTATCGAACCGTCCTGAGACCACCTGCAGTGTTTAGGGCCGTTCAGAGGGTTCATTTGTCACACGTTCACATACAGACAGAATGAGCACAGAGGCTGGTGGTATTTCTGCATATACTCGTTTTTATATGGAGCGCTTGTTCATGTAATTTTCTCAACGCAGTCAGCTAAACGTACTCAGGGCTACAGAACTGTTTGAAGTCGACCCCAGCGTCATCGGGCGAAGGTGGGATACACCATGCACAGGTCGCCAGTCCATCACATGGCCAACACACACTCACACACACACTCACACCTACGGGCAGTTTATAGTGAGGATCCTAACATGCATGTGTTTGGACTGTGGGAGGAAACCGGAGTACCTGGAGGAACCCACTCAAACACAGAGAGACCATACACACTCCACACAGAACCACCCAGACCGGGAATCCAACCCAGATCATCTTACTGTGAGGAGACAGTGCTGACCACTACACCACCATACTGACCACTACACCACCATACTAACCACTACACCACCATACTAACCACTACACCACCATACTGACCACTACACCACCATACTAACCACTACACCACCATACTAACCACTACACCACCATACTAACCACCACACCACCATACTAACCACTACACCACCATACTAACCACTACACCACCATACTAACCACTACACCACCATACTAACCACTACACCACCATACTAACCACTACACCACCATATTAACCACTACACCACCATACTAACCACTACACCACCATATTAACCACTACACCACCATACTAACCACTACACCACCATATTAACCACTACACCACCATACTAACCACTACACCACCATACTAACCAGTACACCACCGTACTAACCACTACACCACCATATTAACCACTACACCACCATATTAACCACTACACCACCATACTAACCACTACACCACCGTACTAACCACTACACCACCATACTAACCTCTACACCACCGTACTAACCACTACACCACCGTACTAACCACTACACCACCATACTAACCACTACACCACCATACTAACCACTACACCACCATATTAACCACTACACCACCATACTAACCACTACACCACCGTACTAACCAGTACACCACCGTACTAACCACTACACCACCATATTAACCACTACACCACCATATTAACCACTACACCACCATATTAACCACTACACCACCATACTAACCACTACACCACCATACTAACCACTACACCACCATACTAACCACTACACCACCATATTAACCACTACACCACCATACTAACCACTACACCACCATATTAACCACTACACCACCATACTAACCACTACACCACCATATTAACCACTACACCACCATACTAACCACTACACCACCATACTAACCACTACACCACCATATTAACCACTACACCACCATACTAACCACTACACCACCATATTAACCACTACACCACCATATTAACCACTACACCACCATACTAACCACTACACCACCGTACTAACCACTACACCACCATACTAACCACTACACCACCATACTAACCACTACACCACCGTACTAACCACTACACCACCGTACTAACCACTACACCACCATACTAACCACTACACCACCATACTAACCACTACACCACCGTACTAACCACTACACCACCGTACTAACCACTACACCACCATACTAACCACTACACCACCATACTAACCACTACACCACCATACTAACCACTACACCACAGTACTAAACACTACACCACCGTACTAACCACTACACCACCATACTAACCACTACACCACCGTACTAACCTCTACACCACCCTACTAACCACTACACCACCATACTAACCACTACACCACCGTACTAACCACTACACCACCATACTAACCACTACACCACCGTACTAACCACTACACCACCATACTAACCACTACACCACCATACTAACCACTACACCACCCTACTAACCACTACACCACCATACTAACCACTACACCACCGTACTAACCACTACACCACCGTACTAACCACTACACCACCATACTAACCACTATACCACCGTACTAACCACTACACCACCGTACTAACCACTACACCACCATACTAACCACTATACCACCGTACTAACCACTACACCACCGTACTAACCACTACACCACCATACTAACCACTACACCACCATACTGACCACTACACCACCATACTAACCACTACACCACCGTACTAACCACTACACCACCATACTAACCACTACACCACCATACTAACCACTATACCACCGTACTAACCACTACACCACCGTACTAACCACTACACCACCATACTAACCACTACACCACCATACTGACCACTACACCACCATACTAACCACTACACCACCGTACTAACCACTACACCACCATACTAACCACTACACCACCATACTAACCACTACACCACCATACTAACTACTACACCACTATACTAACCACTACTGTCCCGGATTCTAAATACACCACTCAATAAATAACAGAGCTTTAATTTAACAGCAAATGTTACCAGGAGAGAGTAGCTGGTTAGCGTTAGCTTGGTTTACATGCTGCCAGCTTGACAGAACTGGTTATTTTCTGACTTCTATTCTGAGTTTAGATGTCAGTGACTCAGTTCTCAGGAAGTCGAGTAGCTGGTGTTGGAGGGACAGAAGTCTGAAATTAAACCAACACTCCTAGCAGCCAGTGGAAAGTCACCTGATTGGTGTCACAGAAAACTGAAACTGAAACTGTTCTGTAGAGCTGCTAGGCTAAGCAGGCCCTTTTCCAATAATCCGATGCTTGAAAACACCAGTTTAGAGGATAACAGCTCGCATCTGAGAGCACAAATCAGAATATCTGGTGCTGAAATAACAAACACAAGTAAATAGAGTTCCTCTGTGGTGCCTCGAGCTGTACCTGCTGGGCTAATGCTAACAGAGACCTCCAGCTGCAGGCTCTGTTTTAGTAACTGGTGCTCAAATAACACCTGTTTAGAGGGTGAAGGGTCCTGATTTTGATTTAGCAGTCAGTAGGTGGAACCGTAACTGGCCTCATGAGTCCACACCAGCTCGGTACGGCCCTGAGAACCGTTTGGACCTGCAGTGGAGAAGAGGCTTGTGACTCAGTGGTCCAAGTATGAAGATGCCCTAACATAATATTATGAATTGCGCTTAATATGACCAGAAACATAAAATGGATAAAAAAAAAAAAAAATTTTCAGGAGAAGGTGAGATCTTTCTGAACTTCTGCTGGTTCTCCAAGCAGAGAAACACTGAAGCACTTTGAAGGCCAGCTCGTAGCCCTGAAACGAGCTATTCCCGGCCTGGTTTTTGGCTCAGAAATATGGGGGTGGACAGACGTATCAAAGGAACATCTGCAGTCAACAGATATCCTGCAAGCTGTATCAACTCATGCTTGAGCGTTTTCTCTTGTCAGGAGTCAAAGTAGAAAGTGAATCAGCCTGCAGGTGGTCTGCGTCAAAGGGTCTGGGCCTTCTCAGGGTCGCTCGACCCCTCTCAGCGTCCTAAAGGCACGAGGTCTTGGGTTCGTCTTCTTAAAACCTCTTGCAGAAGCAGCTTTCCTTCACCAGACTCATTCACAGAGCTGTACTAAAGTCCTGATATCCTTCAATTATGTGATCGCCAGTCTAACAAATGAATATATCATCAGGTGTTTCTCTTCATTACAGCTTCCACTCGTTTCAGGAGTCTCACTTTCAGTTTCTCAGAGAGACTCACCCCCAGAATTCAGTCTTAGAAGCTGGTTTAGCATTTTCTGCTTCTCACCATCCAGATAACCCCAAACACATCCAGGGATGTTGAGGTTCTGGACTCTGGGGTGGTTGGTCCATTGTTCTGAGATCACCAGCAGCTTCTTTGTTTAATGTGTCAATCCACGAAGTAATTGTTTCTCTGCGTTTACATGAGCTTAGGTAATCAGATAACAGGCACACTTCAGATCTACATGAGTCAGATAGTGATCAGGTTTGTAACCAGCCAGTAAACTCACAGAATTAGACGTGATGTAAACGTAGCTGCAGTCAATTGAGCAGAAAATAAGAACATAAATAATCTAGAAGATTATTTTTCATCAAGTATGTAGTTTCAGCATTGCTCCAAATGTGTTGGCATCTGGTGGCTTGCTTATTTCTGTCAGAGAGTCTGTTTTCACCCATGGTCAGGCTAAAACAACAAAAGAAATCAGAGTAAGAGCACATACGCACTAAATAAACACTGACCACTGACCTAAACTAGCCTAAACCTAAAGGATTTGTTGATTGGATTTATGGCTCTTAATCTAATCTAATAAGTGAGAGTTTGCTGTTTGAGTGAACATCTATAATAATCAAATAATTACAGAAGTCTGATTATTATCAGAGTATTTACTGCATGTAACTGCAGTACCACCACCACACGGCCTGCCAATGTTTTCTTTCATTTTAGGTAACAGTTTTATGATTTTGATATTCAGTTGTTTATTTTTTTATTTTTTTTTATTTGCCTTTACCATTCTTTTATCTTGATTTTTATTACTCTATTATTATTATTATTATTATTATTATTATTTTATTATTATTATTTTATTATTACTTTTATTATAATTTTTTTATTGTTTCTTTTACTATTTTATGTTTTCCTACTATATTTATATCTATTTTATTAACTTATTTTTTACTTGATTTTAGTTTCTTATTCAGTTTTTATTTGTTTTACGATTTGTCTTAATTTTGTCTTTCTTCTTATTATTTTTTACATTTTAAGTACTCATTAAAATTCATTTTAATTTATCTCTCCCCCCCTGAAAATGAAGGGTCATTGATTGATTGGTCTGGGTGGCACTGTACCTGGATTGGTTCACCCAGTTGGTCTTCCATAGCCCTGGCATAGCTCTAGTAACACATTTGTAAATTTCCCAAGAGTTTAATAGAAAGAAGTTACTGTGTGGGAGACATTCGGACTAGAAGACTAGTGTGCTGCTGGATTAGGCAGGTTACCAGGGGGGTCACCTTATCTGCACTAGTGAGCGCAGTGCAGAGTTCAGGCTTCATGGTGTCTGATCTTTTGGCTTTGTACACTACCGCTCAAAAGTTTGGGATCACAGTGAAATGTTCTTGTTTTAATGGAGTATCTTCTTCCTTAACACAACAATGGACTGACGGGTCTCTAAAGAAAGTTGTTTCTTTCTGGTCATTGTGAGTCGGTCAGCAAGACGTCAACTGCTGATCTTCAGATACTAAACTAACCTAGAATGTTGTTTTCCCTTTTATACTCACTTATTAGTAGAATGTTTTTCAGCTGTGATCACAATTGATCAAGAGTGTCCTAACAACCAATTAGTCCAATAACATCCTTAACTTGGATTGGTGGTCGTACCAGGAGATTTAGACAGAGGACTGAGAATTGCTGATAATAGGACTATATGTAAAATAAGACTCTATACAAAAATAGACTTTAATACAAACATTTATATTCTTTAAAAATCATCTTATACACTTACATTCATTGTGAAATTAATAATATTGTTTGTGAATTGCATGAAAATTGCATGAAATGAAATTCTAAAGTGATCCTAAACTTTTGAGTGGTCGTGTATGTCTCTCTCCAGGTTACAGTGAGTCACACAGTGTCTGAAACCACACAGTCCAGATTACTGAACCTCTGCACTCGCTCTGCAGCAGCAGACGAGTTAGGTCTGTAGTTTGTACAGGATTAACTGCTGTGCCTACACGTCTATGAGCCTCCTCCACTGAGGAGACTAACCAGGTGTGTCTGGACTGAGCGAGTGCTTTTTGTGGTAAATTTGTTTTCTCGCTGAGCGTGTACAGCTCACGTGGGGCGGTTTTCAGCGATGGTGGTCTCGCCGACTCTAAACAATGTTCTCTTTGGTTCTCTCATGAAGAACAGCAGAGCTGGTCATGTACTGCGGTACGTTAAACACACTCACACACACACACTGGATGACCACGTCATGCTGCCGTTGGTTTGTGTTTGCAGGCTTTGTTTCCTCTAGATGACTCTAAACCGGCCTCCCCCTTACCATAGAATCTCTTTCTCTCTCTCTCTCGCTCCCTCCCCCGTTCTCTCTCTCTCACTACCTCCTGCACTCCTGCTCTCTCTCTGTTCTGGACGCCTGACCACTGTACTGGCTCTGCCCGCCCCCTGAGAGGGGTTTTTCCCTTTTCAGCTCTGAAGTGAATCTTTCTCTGGAATTTGAGACTCAGCTGTTAAAGAGAAAAGAGAGAGAAAGAGCGACATACAGGAATAGAGAGAAAGAGATAGATAGATAGATAGATAGATAGATAGATAGAGAAACAGAGAGGGAGCGAAAGAGAACAGCAAGAAAGAGAAAAAAGGAGAGAGAGAGAGAAATACTTTTCCCTCCACGTTGTTTTGTTATTTTGATCTATAGGCCACGCCTCCTTTTACTGACTGGGAGGGATTTGGCTTCTAATCCAGCCTAGTTCACTGTGGGCCTCCTCCACACCCACACACTTCGCCTGTCTCTCTCTCTCTCTCTCTCTCTCTCTCTCGCTCTGAGAGTGATCATGCTAGCGTGACTTTTACAAGTGCAGGACACACAGACTGGATGAAGGAATAGAGGAGCAACTGCACAACAGATCAGGTAAATCAGCTGTGCTGTCATACTGATAGACATGAGTTATTAGTGTGTGTGTGTGTGTGTGTGTGTGTGTGTGTGTGTGTGTGTGTGTGTGTGTGTGAGTAATTTTCTACTTGGTTGACATTTAAAAAGCTTCTCAGTTCCTCTGTTAAGTTTTTACATAGGATTGAAACATGGAGAGAGAGAGAGACAGTGAATATGAGTAAACGTGAGAGGGAGAATGCATAGGAGTAAAGGAGCGAGAGCGAGAGAGAGCAGTAGAGACAGTGGATAGGAGTAAAGGAGAGAGAGAGCAATAGAGACAGTGGATAGGAGTAAAGGAGAGAGAGAGCAGTAGAGACAGTGGATAGGAGTAAAGGAGAGAGAGAGCAGTAGAGACAGTGGATAGGAGTAAAGTAGAGAGAGAGCTATAGAGACAGTGGATAGGAGTAAAGGAGAGAGAGAGCTATAGAGACAGTGGATAGGAGTAAAGGAGAGAGAGAGCTATAGAGACAGTGGATAGGAGTAAAGTAGAGAGAGAGCTATAGAGACAGTGGATAGGAGTAAAGTAGAGAGAGAGCTATAGAGACAGTGGATAGGAGTAAAGGAGCGAGAGAGAGCAGTAGAGACAGTGGATAGGCCTAAAGGAGTGATTGGGAGAGAAAGAGTGGATAAGAGTAAAGGAGAGAGAGAGAGAGAGAGAGAGAGAGTTATGGAGATAGTGGATAGGAGTAAATGAGAGATTGGAAGAGAGGCAGTGGATAGGCCTGAAGAAGAGAGAGAGAGTTGATAGGAGTAAGGAAGAGCGAGAGTTGATAGGAGTAAAGGAGAAAGAGAGGGCTATGAAGACAGTAGTGGATAGGAGGAAAGGAGAGAGAAAGAGAGAGAGAGCTATAGAGACAGTGGATAGGAGGAAAGGAGAGAGAAAGAGAGAGAGAGCTATAGAGACAGTGGATAGGAGGAAAGGAGAGAGAAAGAGAGAGAGAGCTATAGAGACAGTGGATAGGAGGAAAGGAGAGAGAAAGAGAGAGAGAGCTATAGAGACAGTGGATTGGAGGAAAGGAGAGAGAAAGAGAGAGAGACCTATAGAGACAGTGGATAGGAGGAAAGGAGAGAGAAAGAGAGAGAGAGCTATAGAGACAGTGGATAGGAGGAAAGGAGAGAGAAAAACAGAGAGCTATAGAGACAGTGGATAGGAGTAAAGGAGAGAGAGAGCTATAGAGACAGTGGATAGGAGTAAAGGAGAGAGAGAGCTATAGAGACAGTGGATAGGAGTAAAGGAGAGAAAAAGAGAGAGCTATAGAGACAGTGGATAGGAGTAAAGGAGAGAGAAAAACAGAGCTATAGAGACAGTGGATAGGAGTAAAGGAGAGAGAAAAACAGAGCTATAGAGACAGTGGATAGGAGTAAAGGAGAGAGAAAAACAGAGCTATAGAGACAGTGGATAGGAGTAAAGGAGAGAGAAAAACAGAGCTATAGAGACAGTGGATAGGAGTAAAGGAGAGAGAAAAACAGAGCTATAGAGACAGTGGATAGGAGTAAAGGAGAGAGAAAAACAGAGCTATAGAGACAGTGGATAGGAGTAAAGGAGAGAGAGAGCTATAGAGACAGTGGATAGGAGTAAAGGAGAGAGAGAGAGACAGTGGTGGTGAGGAGTGTAGGGAGGCACAATCTTACCTTTATGAATGGGCAGCTTTGTTTCTCTATCAGAGAGAGTGAGAGAGAGAGTGAGGGAGAGATATTGTGTGTGAGAGAGAGAGAGAGAGAGTGTGAGAGAGAGTGAGGGAGAGATATTGTGTGAGAGAGAGAGAGAGAGAGAGAGAGTGAGAGAGAGTGAGAGAGAGAGTGAGAGAGAGATATTGTGTGTGTGTGAGAGAGAGAGTGTGAGAGAGAGTTGGTTTTATGTTTACTGTGGTCCAGTTTACACAAATGACACTTGTTTTCATGTCTCTGCTGCACACACACATACACACACACACACACACACGATTTCTGGACCAGGCCTGACCTTCTGAAGTGTGTGTGTGTGTGTGTGTGTGTGTGTGTGTGTGTGTGTGTGTGTGTGTGTGTGTGTGTGTGTTCTAGTTGACAGTCTTCTGTCTCAGTAAACAGCTAACCACAGTGGATGACCAGTGTGTGAGAGAGAGTTCGGATTATTGCTGTACATACACAACAGTTAACTGTACCTTGACTCTACACTCATATTACACACTGGCGTTCTATGTTGTATGAAGATTTGAGCCCTTATTAAGTGGACACTGCTCGTCCTGCACGGCGTCTCTGAGCTCCAGACAACACACCATTAAAAAGAAAATCTTTCCATCCAGCTCGTTTTGATGCAGCTCGTTATCTGAAGCTCCTTTTTGAATCTGTAGTGGAGGAATTACGAACATTTGCAGAAAGTTCTGAGTGAAAACTGACTACTGTCTGTTTCTCAGTATGTGTTCTTCTGTCCTTGTGTTCTTGTCTGACATCATCTTCTGCTTTCTGGATCACTCGTACTCCGAAGCACATGTACATGCTCTTCCACACAAACCGCAGATAGATCAGACCCGCAATCAATCATCCAGAGTGGGCTCTGATCACCACCAACATTTTTAAGGGGAAAACGTTTGTACACTGTTTCTAAATCAACATGTTTCTTAGTCTGTACTTTTAAATTATCCAACATAATCAATAATGCCCAGCTGAGGAGCTGCTGTGTGGACGGTTGTACTAACCGGTATGAATTAATTTGAACAGTAAAACTAACTGGTATGAATTCATTACACTGTACTGAAGAGCTGCTGTGTGGACAGTTGAACTAACCGGTATGAATTAATTACACTGTACTGAGGAGCTGCTGTGTGGACAGTTGAACTAACCGGTATGAATTAATTACACTGTACTGAGGAGCTGCTGTGTGGACAGTTGAACTAACCGGTATGAATTAATTACACTGTACTGAGGAGCTGCTGTGTGGACAGTTGAACTAACCGGTATGAATTAATTACACTGTACTGAAGAGCTGCTGTGTGGCCGGTTTAACTAACCAGTATGAATTAATAACACTGTACTGAGGAGCTGCTATGTGGACGGTTGAACTAACCGGTATGAATTAATTACACTGTACTGAGGAGCTGCTATGTGGACAGTTGAACTAACCGGTATGAATTAATTACACTGTACTGAGGAGTTGCTGTGTGGACAGTTGAACTAACCAGTATGAATTAATAACACTGTACTGAGGGGCTGCTATGTGGCTGGTTGTGGTTGTACTAGCCGGTATGAATAAATAACACTGTACTGAGGAGCTGCTGTGTGGTCGGTTGTACTAACCAGTATGAATTAATAACACTGTACTGAAGAGCTGCTGTGTGGACGGTTGAACTAACCGGTATGAATTAATTACACTGTACTGAGGAGCTGCTGTGTGGACGGTTGAACTAACCGGTATGAATAAATAACACTGTACTGAAGAGCTGCTGTGTGGACGGTTGAACTAACCGGTATGAATTAATTACACTGTACTGAGGAGCTGCTGTGTGGACGGTTGAACTAACCGGTATGAATTAATTACACTGTACTGAAGAGCTGCTGTGTGGACAGTTGAACTAACCAGTATGAATTAATAACGTTGAGCTTAGAGCTGAGCATGGATTGTTAAACTAACCAGTATGAATGAATAACATTGTGTTTAGAGCTGAGCGTGGATGGTTGAACTAACCAGTATGAATTAATAACATTGTGCTTAGAGCTGAGCGTGGATGGTTGAACTAACCAGTATGAATTAATAACGTTGTGCTTAGAGCTGAGCGTGGATGGTTGAACTAACCAGTATGAATTAATAACGTTGTGCTTAGAGCTGAGCGTGGATGGTTGAACTAACCAGTATGAATTAATAACGTTGTGCTTAGAGCTGAGCGTGGATGGTTGAACTAACCAGTATGAATTAATAACGTTGTGCTTAGAGCTGAGCGTGGATGGTTGAACTAACCAGTATGAATTAATAACGTTGTGCTTAGAGCTGAGCGTGGATGGTTGAACTAACCAGTATGAATTAATAACGTTGTGCTTAGAGCTGAGCGTGGATGGTTGAACTAACCAGTATGAATTAATAACGTTGTGCTTAGAGCTGAGCGTGGATGGTTGAACTAACCAGTATGAATTAATAACGTTGTGCTTAGAGCTGAGCGTGGATGGTTGAACTAACCAGTATGAATTAATAACGTTGTGCTTAGAGCTGAGCGTGGATGGTTGAACTAACCAGTATGAATTAATAACGTTGTGCTTAGAGCTGAGCGTGGATGGTTGAACTAACCAGTATGAATTAATAACGTTGTGCTTAGAGCTGAGCGTGGATGGTTGAACTAACCAGTATGAATTAATAACGTTGTGCTTAGAGCTGAGCGTGGATGGTTGAACTAACCAGTATGAATTAATAACGTTGTGCTTAGAGCTGAGCGTGGATGGTTGAACTAACCAGTATGAATTAATAACGTTGTGCTTAGAGCTGAGCGTGGATGGTTGAACTAACCAGTATGAATTAATAACGTTGTGCTTAGAGCTGAGCGTGGATGGTTGAACTAACCAGTATGAATTAATAACGTTGTGCTTAGAGCTGAGCGTGGATGGTTGAACTAACCAGTATGAATTAATAACGTTGTGCTTAGAGCTGAGCGTGGATGGTTGAACTAACCAGTATGAATTAATAACGTTGTGCTTAGAGCTGAGCGTGGATGGTTGAACTAACCAGTATGAATTAATAACGTTGTGCTTAGAGCTGAGCGTGGATGGTTGAACTAACCAGTATGAATTAATAACGTTGTGCTTAGAGCTGAGCGTGGATGGTTGAACTAACCAGTATGAATTAATAACGTTGTGCTTAGAGCTGAGCGTGGATGGTTGAACTAACCAGTATGAATTAATAACGTTGTGCTTAGAGCTGAGCGTGGATGGTTGAACTAACCAGTATGAATTAATAACGTTGTGCTTAGAGCTGAGCGTGGATGGTTGAACTAACCAGTATGAATTAATAACGTTGTGCTTAGAGCTGAGCGTGGATGGTTGAACTAACCAGTATGAATTAATAACGTTGTGCTTAGAGCTGAGCGTGGATGGTTGAACTAACCAGTATGAATTAATAACGTTGTGCTTAGAGCTGAGCGTGGATGGTTGAACTAACCAGTATGAATTAATAACGTTGTGCTTAGAGCTGAGCGTGGATGGTTGAACTAACCAGTATGAATTAATAACGTTGTGCTTAGAGCTGAGCGTGGATGGTTGAACTAACCAGTATGAATTAATAACGTTGTGCTTAGAGCTGAGCGTGGATGGTTGAACTAACCAGTATGAATTAATAACGTTGTGCTTAGAGCTGAGCGTGGATGGTTGAACTAACCAGTATGAATTAATAACGTTGTGCTTAGAGCTGAGCGTGGATGGTTGAACTAACCAGTATGAATTAATAACGTTGTGCTTAGAGCTGAGCGTGGATGGTTGAACTAACCAGTATGAATTAATAACGTTGTGCTTAGAGCTGAGCGTGGATGGTTGAACTAACCAGTATGAATTAATAACGTTGTGCTTAGAGCTGAGCGTGGATGGTTGAACTAACCAGTATGAATTAATAACGTTGTGCTTAGAGCTGAGCGTGGATGGTTGAACTAACCAGTATGAATTAATAACGTTGTGCTTAGAGCTGAGCGTGGATGGTTGAACTAACCAGTATGAATTAATAACGTTGTGCTTAGAGCTGAGCGTGGATGGTTGAACTAACCAGTATGAATTAATAACGTTGTGCTTAGAGCTGAGCGTGGATGGTTGAACTAACCAGTATGAATTAATAACGTTGTGCTTAGAGCTGAGCGTGGATGGTTGAACTAACCAGTATGAATTAATAACGTTGAGCTTAGAGCTGAGCGTGGATGGTTGAACTAACCAATATGAATTAATAACGTTGTGCTTAGAGCTGAGCGTGGATGGTTGAACTAACCAGTATGAATTAATAACGTTGTGTTTAGAGCTGAGCGTGGATGGTTGAACTAACCAGTATGAATTAATAACGTTGTGCTTAGAGCTGAGCGTGGATTGTTGAACTAACCAGTATGAATTAATAACGTTGTGCTTAGAGCTGAGCGTGGATGGTTGAACTAACCAGTATGAATTAATAACGTTGTGCTTAGAGCTGAGCGTGGATGGTTGAACTAACCAGTATGAATTAATAACGTTGTGCTTAGAGCTGAGCGTGGATGGTTGAACTAACCAGTATGAATTAATAACGTTGTGCTTAGAGCTGAGCGTGGATGGTTGAACTAACCAGTATGAATGAATAACGTTGTGCTTAGAGCTGAGCGTGGATGGTTGAACTAACCAGTATGAACAGAACGTGGGTGCAGGATTCCGAAGCGCCATGCGCTTTCCTGAGAGAGGAAATCTGCTCAGACCCGGAGCTCCTAATACAAACATGATGTAAAAAATTACCTCTCCACCATCAGTAGAGACCATAAATCAGATTGCCATCGGTCCCTATTGGCTAAAAAACAATGACATCAGACTGTGGACCTGTGTTTGCTGTAGAGTTAGACTGATAAACGATGTTGATGGCTGCGTTACAGCGTTAGATCTGCATCCTGATACTAATGATGTTGGTGTCTGTCAGGCTCATGGAGCAGCTGTTTTTAACCTCCAGTCCACAAATCTTTTGGTGGATATTAGGGCTGTGTATTGGCAAGAACCTGGCGATACGATATGCGTCGTGATAAAGCGGTAATGATTCAATATATTGGGATGTACTGCGATACTGCAAGCAAAATTATATATTGTGATTTTTTTTAAATCCAACTATTAAAACACACCACTATATGAACAGGTTTATCAATGCTTACAATAGCATTGCGTCCTTGTGCTGCTTGTTAATGTTGGAGTGGAGCTGAAAATGGATTACAACACTGCCATCTAGTGGTCAGAGGTTTAAACACAACACACAATGATTCTCTGTCTGCCAGGAATCTGAGTATTGATACTGTGTTTTTGAGAACTGATACAGTATCACCAAACATAATATACCGATATTCGATATTTTGATATTTTCTTACACCCTTAGTGGACAATAACTCATATATTTGTTTTCAAAACAGCATTTCGACGTCAGACAGTGTATTTATAATGCTTTACTGTAATAACTTTCTCTGAGGGAGCTTTAAGAGGTGGACGTCTGGTTCCATTCACCACCACTGTGCACAATCTAAATGGCTTTGCTTGCGTCTTATACGTTTAATATGTGAATTTTTTAAAAGTTGTATTGTATGTACTGTTGTGTGCAAATGTTTGTGAGGCCCTGATTAGACGACATGTGTTTATTGGTTTTATACAGAAAACACACGTCTGCCCATTACAGTCCACAGTTGTTTATTTACTGAGTTTGATTTACTGGAAAACCAGCAGAAAGTGAAGTAGTGAAGTTCTCTGAAGAGAATGTTTCAGTAATAAAATCAACAGAAACATGACATTAGACCAGGGCTGTCCAAACCATCGCCTATGGCTGTACGTGTGTGTTTAATGGCTCCTCCACAGTATGAGAGCATCCTGGACCATATGTTTTGGTTTTTACAGTCAGGGCCAGAGTAGAATCTTCCTGGATGTTTTCTTATACATGTCCTGCTCCCTCCTTCCTCCTTCAGCACGTTTCTAATCACTGTAGACGGAGTTTTCTCTTTCATCTGGCTCCCTTCTTCCTTTCCGCTGCAGAAGAAAAAGCTGAGTGTGTGATGGAGCGGATTGTTTTTGGAGGACACACCCTTCACTCGGAGAGGCGTCGCTGAGCAGGAGTTGTGTAAGAGCCGAGGAACTCTCCCCTCCGAGAATGTGTGTGTTCTCTATTAGGTTTCCTGACTCTGGCCAAGATATCAGACACAGATGTCTGCAGTGTAGATGCTCATGTTATAGGACAGGGGCCCCCAACGCTTGTGCTTAGGACAGGGGTCCATGATGCTCGTGTTTAGGACAAGGGTCCCTGATGCTCGTGTTTAGGACAGGGGTCCCAGAGGATCGTGTTTAGGACAGGGGTCCCTGACGCTTGTGTTTAGGACAGGGGTCCCTGACGCTTCTGTTTAGGACAGGGGTCCCAGACGATCGTGTTTAGGACAGGGGTCCCAGACGCTCGTGTTTAGGACAGGGGTCCCCGACGCTTGTGTTTAGCACAGGAATCCCCAAGGTGTGTGTTTAGGACAGTGGTCTCTTACACATGTGTTTTAGGACAGGGCTCCCCAAGGCATGTGTTTAAGACAGAGGGTCCCTGACACTTGTTTTAGGACAGGGCTTCCAACGCTTGTGACAGGGGTCCCCATTGCTTGTCTTTTAGGACAGGTGTCCCCAACACTTTTGTTTTAGGACAGGGGTCCCTGACACTTGTGTTTAGGACATGGGTCCCCAACGCTTGTCTTTAGGACATGGGTCCCCAACGCTTGTCTTTAGGACAGGGGTTCCAGACACTTGTGTTTAGGACAGGGGTCCCTGACACTTGTCTTTAGGACAGGGGTTCCAGATGTTTGTCTTTAGGACATGGGTCCCCAAAGCTTGTCTTTAGGACAGGGGTTCCAGACGCTTGTGTTTAGGCCAGTGTCTCTGAGGCGTGTGTTTAGGACAGGGTTCCCCCAACGCTTGTGTTTTATGACAGGCATCCGCAACGCTTGTCTTTAGGACAGGGGTTCCAGACGCTTGTCTTTAGGACAGGGGTTCCAGACGCTTGTGTTTAGGCCAGTGTCTCCGAGGCGTGTGTTTAGGACAGGGTTCCCCCAACGCTTGTGTTTTATGACAGGCATCCCCAACACTTGTCTTTAGGACAGGGGTTCCAGACACTTGTGCTTAGGACATGGGTCCCCAATGCTTGTCTTTAGGACAGGGGTTCCAGACGTTTGTCTTTAGGACATGGGTCCCCAATGCTTGTCTTTAGGACAGGGGTTCCAGACGTTTGTCTTTAGGACATGGGTCCCCAAAGCTTGTCTTTAGGACAGGGGTTCCAGACGCTTGTGTTTAGGCCAGTGTCTCTGAGGCGTGTGTTTAGGACAGGGTTCCCCCAACGCTTGTGTTTTATGACAGGCATCCGCAACGCTTGTCTTTAGGACAGGGGTTCCAGACGCTTGTCTTTTGGGACAGGGGTTCCAGACGCTTGTGTTTAGGCCAGTGTCTCCGAGGCGTGTGTTTAGGACAGGGTTCCCCCAACGCTTGTGTTTTATGACAGGCATCCCCAACGCTTGTCTTTAGGACAGGGGTTCCAGACACTTGTGCTTAGGACATGGGTCCCCAATGCTTGTCTTTAGGACAGGGGTTCCAGACGTTTGTCTTTAGGACATGGGTCCCCAAAGCTTGTCTTTAGGACAGGGGTTCCAGAGGCTTGTGTTTAGGACATGGGTCCCCAACGCTTGTGTTGGGACGCTTGGGTCCCCAAAGCTTGTGGTTTAGAACAGGGATCTCATACACTTGTGTTTAGGACAGGGGTCCCCACGACTTGTGTTTAGGACAGGTGTCTCCAAGGCACGTGTTTAGGACAGGGGTCCCCAACACTTGTGGCTTAGAACATTGGTCCATATGAAACTATTGCAGAACACTGTCTCAGCCATCAGGCAGTGTATTCACAACCATTTACTGTAATAACTCTCAGTGAGGGAGTTTATAGAGGAGGACGTCTGGTTCCATTCACCACCACTGTGGACAGTTCTGACCCAGTACGGTTTTATAGAATGAAGTGTAATAATGTTATAATGTAATTACATACTTACTTAGTTAACTGTGTAGTTCTGTGATGAACTGTATTTAATTTATGTTCTTTGCAAAGAAAAACAACAACACTACTGAGACTGACCTGGATTTGGCCTGTATGTCTAAATTACAACAGTAAACTCTGTAACACAGAGATAAACACATGTACGCCAATGTTTAATTTTATTTATCAGTCATAATAATCATGCAGTTTATCTGATAAGCATTGTAGTACAGCAGTAGGCTGCAAACACATAACTAATAAAGATGATTTCATGAACCGTACAAAGGTTTTAATAGCGTTAATTCACTTGACATGTGTTTTGAGTTCTTTATATAAGATTTTACATTTATACCGTTACACGTTATATAAGTTACAGAAGTTATACAAGTTATATAAGTGTCTCTTATATTTTGACAGTAAAACGATTGCAAATCATGATCAATCACACCATAAATACATGTTTCTGAACGGAGATGATGGGCATTATAATTAAACTGTACTCTATTGCTCTCGTAGTAACTCTATTGCAACACTCACGTTTCAGACTGTGTCTAACATGGTGGAGCGAAGCCTCTACAGGAAGTGATGTGTTGTACATTGGAGAGTTTATGTTTGGCTGTAATAGTACGAGTCTGCACTTGTTTGCATTTTCCGAGGCATGTTCAGATGCCTACAGCGTACGGACGAGAGAGAGATGAGCAGAGATTATTCTCAGTATTACTGTTATAATAAACTGTCAGTTCTACTGAAGGTGTTGAACTGAAACAGTTACTGAACTTTGTCTAGCAGATACAGTCGTACAACATACAGTCAATAGTTTAAACACCTTCTGGCTAATCAGCAAATAAGTGAACAAGAAATTCCACACATTCTTCAACATCTCTACATATTAAGCAAGCTTAATTAAGAGATTCAGAGTCGGGCTTGGAGTGAAGTGGTTCAGGTGATGACTACAGTGGTGGTGATGATGTTTACAGTGAGGATGGTATTTACAGTGGTGGTGATGATGTTTACAGTGAGGATGGTATTTACAGTGGTGGTGATGGTATTTACAGTGGTGGTGATGGTATTTACAGTGGTGGTGATGGTGGTTATAGTGGTGTTGATGGTATTTACAGTGGTGGTGATGTATTTACAGTGGTAGTTTTTACAGTGGTGGTGATGGTTACAGTGGTGGTGGTGATTATAGTGGTGGTGATGTTTACAGTGATGGTGTTTACAGTGATGGTGTTTACAGTGGTGGTGATGGTGTTTACAGTGATGGTGTTTACAGTGATGGTGTTTACAGTGGTGGTGATGGTATTTACAGTGGTAGTGTTTACAGTGGTGGTGATGGTATTTACAGTGGTAGTGTTTACAGTGGTGGTGATGGTGTTTACAGTGGTAGTGTTTACAGTGGTGGTGATGGTATTTACAGTGGTAGTGTTTACAGTGGTGGTGATGGTGTTTACAGTGGTAGTGTTTACAGTGGTGGTGATGGTGTTTACAGTGGTAGTGTTTACAGTGGTGGTGATGGTATTTACAGTGGTAGTGTTTACAGTGGTGGTGATGGTGTTTACAGTGGTGGTGGTGATGGTGTTTACAGTGGTGGTGATGGTATTTACAGTGGTAGTGTTTACAGTGGTGGTGATGGTATTTACAGTGGTAGTGTTTACAGTGGTGGCGATGGTGTTTACAGTGGTAGTGTTTACAGTGGTGGTGATGGTATTTACAGTGGTAGTGTTTACAGTGGTGGTGATGGTGTTTACAGTAGTGGTGGTGATGGTGTTTACAGTGGTGGTGATGGTATTTACAGTGGTAGTGTTTACAGTGGTGGTGATGGTTACAGTGGTGGTGGTGATGGTGGTTATAGTGGTGGTGATGTTTACAGTGATGGTGTTTACAGTGATGGTGTTTACAGTGATGGTGTTTACAGTGGTGGTGTTTACAGTGGTGGTGATGGTATTTACAGTGGTGGTGATGATGGTGTTTACAGTGGTGGTGATGATGGTGTTTACAGTGGTGGTGATGGTATTTACAGTGGTAGTGTTTACAGTGGTGGTGATGGTATTTACAGTGGTAGTGTTTACAGTGGTGGTGATGGTATTTACAGTGGTAGTGTTTACAGTGGTGGCGATGGTGTTTACAGTGGTAGTGTTTACAGTGGTGGTGATGGTATTTACAGTGGTAGTGTTTACAGTGGTGGTGATGGTGTTTACAGTAGTGGTGGTGATGGTGTTTACAGTGGTGATGGTGGTGTTTACAGTGGTAGTGTTTACAGTGGTGGTGATGGTTACAGTGGTGGTGGTGATGGTGGTTATAGTGGTGGTGATGTTTACAGTGATGGTGTTTACAGTGATGGTGTTTACAGTGGTGGTGTTTACAGTGGTGGTGATGGTATTTACAGTGGTGGTGATGATGGTGTTTACAGTGGTGGTGATGATGGTGTTTACAGTGGTTGTGATGGTATTTACAGTAATGATAGTGTTTACAGTGGTAGTGTTTACAGTGGTGGTGATGGTGTTTACAGTGGTGATGATGGTGTTTACAGTGATGGTGTTTATAGTGGTGGTGATGGTGTTTACAGTGGTGGTGATGGTGTTTATAGTGGTGGTGATGGTGTTTATAGTGGTGGTGATGGTAACCAGGGGTCTCCATGTCTACAACACAAATATACACATTGTATTTACTATCAAACCCACCAGTGAAGCTATACGTGTCTGAGTTTATATGAATGATGAGGATAAAATCTGAATATAATCTGTTTACTTTTGGACTATTGTGTTTATTTTTAAGGCTGAAATCTTTTCAAAACTATCATAAACAACGTCTCAGACTTTATGCCGCGTATGTTTATCATTTAACTCTCGCTCTCTCTCTCGTTTCCCCCTTTCCCCCTCTCTCTGTGCCTTTCTCTCTCTCTCTCCCTTCTCTTATCTCTTCCCCCTTCCATTTTCTCTCTCTTCCCCTCCCTTCCACTGTCTACTCCTCTATCTCCCCAGCATTTGTGTGTGTGTGTGTGTGTGTGTGTGTGTGTGTGTGTGTGTGTGTGTGTAGACTCTCTGTGTGGAGAAATCCTGGAGAAGAGCTCAGGGTTCTGTATAGCTCAGAGAGGAGGAACTGTCTGCTTGTCACAGTGTTGTTCATTGACGGATCATAAACTGTACAAAGACGTTATATACAAACCGACAGACGTCTGAGCAGAAACTTCACCAACCATAAAGATCAGCCACTCTTTGAAAGAATAGCCTAAAAAAATAGACTCGGTTCCACATGACAAGCCCAGTTAATTTTTATAAGGACTCCACCGTCCAAATACTTCTGTATGCATTCATGTCTAGTGTGCGAGTCGGTCTAAGCTGTGGGTTTGTGGTGAATTTAAAGGATACACGTGTCTGCTGTCCTTGGAAACAGTGTTTACACACACACACACACACACACACACACACACACACACACACACACACACATATATATATATATATATGTTGCTGTATCTCCATTTTTGTTGATTTTCATCTTTCTATATCATTTAAACACGACAGCTACCACTTACATTGTGTAAAAGTTTAATGATGAATGGACCAATAGAAAAGCTCCAAAATAGCTTGGAAAACATTCTGTTTTTTAGTCTCTCCTGTAAGCTCATTTTATATATATATAAAAAAATATTGACTTCCATTCTGGTTCCATTGACTTCCATTGAAAGTGAAGACAGCGACCAAAAAAAAAAAAAAAAAAAATATATATATATATATATATATATATATATATATATATATATATATATTATTTTTTTTTTTATTTTTATTTTTTATTTTTATTTATTTATTTATTTTTTTTGGTCGCTGTCTTCACTTTCAATGGAAGTCAATGGAACCAGAATATTTATTTAAGCTATTTTGAAGCATGTTTTTTGGTCAATTCACCATCAAATTTGCCCACAGTGTAAATGGCAGCTGCTGCATTTCATTGATGTAGAAAAAATAAAAATCAACATAAATGAAAATACATGTTTTTCATTGGACCGCTATATATATATATATATATATATATATATATATATATATATATATATATATATATATATATATATATATATATTTATAGAGAGAGAGAGAGAGAGAGAGATACACACACCTATACACACATACCCAGACACACACACACACCCTGACCTGTTGAAACTTTTACTCCAGTAACGTTACCTCTTCCCACATCGCGTGCTGCTGTGTTAATCACTGTAACCTTTCACAACAGCCATGAGCATTAAGCGGCAGCTCAGCAGTAACACTGAAAATATGTGCTATGTCTGATTATGATGACGAAATTGCCATGCTGGCAAGTTTTATAGCTATAAACAGTACAAAACTCTGCACTCTGTATTCTTTGGTCCGCTATTGGTTGTGACGTAATGATCATTTTCTTTTTTAAAATCCAACAACAGTGATAAAACATGTTTTCACAATCATCCTTCTTTATTGAGGCACCACTGAAGGTTTACGCTCCAGAGTCCAGTTTTCAACACAGTCGAGTCTCTACTGCATTGTTTGAAAAATTGGTACAAGAGGCTTGACAGGCAACCTGAGGCTCCAGTAACAATTTAAGGTGGAATAGGATAATTCAAATCAGAAGCCAGACAAGTAGCCTGAGGCACTAGTATAACTGCTGCACCATTTATAGTGTAATGGGAAAATTCAAATTCGAAGCTGATGCAGCTTCATGTCTGACATAAAGTGGTCGGCTCACACCTACTTGCTTTTGCCCACCATAGCAGAAATAAACTTTAGGTGCAGCCAACAGTGGAGCCGTTCTCAGGTATAGCTCTTAGCTCCCACATGATTCTCATAGCAAGAAAACAAAGGCATCCTTTTGCCAAGGTTAGTTCTAAGCTATGGGCGGAGATACTCAGACAGGAGGCAGGGTTGGGAGGTGTTAGTGTAATGAGCCCCCCAGTTTACATAACAAGGGAGCCAAATCTCAATGACTTGTTGGATCCCACGTTTTTCTAAATTCAGCAGCCACAAAGAATCTTACTGGGTTGACCCATTTCACAGTTTGAAGGCTGGTTGGAGCTCCAGATATGTATAATATAATATAATATAATAGTATAATATAATATAATATAATATAATAGTATATATAATGTATATACTGTATGTATAATAAAATCTGAAGTGCCAGAATGTAACCGCTGATAGGATGAATTGTTAGAACACGGCTGACCTGCACCGAGAGGCTGGTGATTTACTGAGGTGTCCTGATGTTTATTATCCTACTCTTGGGCTAACAGCTCACACACAAGAACTCGTGACCGGAGGTGGGAGTCAAGTGCATGTTTAGTGCACACTCATGGCCATAAACTGATATGGTTGCTTCCGAACAGTCAGTCGTGGCTGAAACAAGGCTTTACAAAGAAGTTAAGCAGCTAAAACGAGAACTAGGCTACTAATCTAGTGAGAGTGACCTCCAGTGGCGTGGAGGAGACGTGATGAGCCGTAAGTGTTAACCACTGCTATCCTGAAGTTACCTTAAACTCTCTAATAATGGCCTCAGGATTGATTTGTGTGGACAGCTGATTGCTCTTCTGATAACGATCTGTCTGCACATGACCCTCACTTTAGAACAGTGAAGGTATCGATATATTCAATAGATTTTGAAGCAGCAAATCAGAGTTTGGATTTTCAGCATCTTGATAAGTTTCCTCTCTACATTCAGTGTAACAGTAGAACAGGATCTACTGTGTTTATGTGCGAGTGTTCGTCTCAGTCTTTCTCTGGACACTCCCAGATATGTGGTACACGAAGAAGGCTGGTGGGAAAACGGCCAATAGCTGCAATTAATTTCACAATGACTGAGTGTGAGAGAGAGAGTGAGAGAGAGTGAGAGAGAGAGAGAGAGAGAGAGAGACAGAGAGAGAGACAGAGAGACAGAGAGAGAGAGAGAGAGAGAGAGACAGAGACAGAGAGAGAGAGAGAGAGAGAGAGAGAGACAGAGAGAGAGACAGAGAGAGAGAGAGAGAGACAGAGAGAGAGACAGAGAGAGAGACAGAGAGAGAGACAGAGAGAGAGACAGAGAGAGAGAGAGAGACAGAGAGAGAGAGAGAGAGAGAGACTTAGACTTGAAAGCCTGTTGTGAATTTACTGCACTGTTTGATCTTTGGCTCTCAGATATAATTTACAGTAATAATTGATTTATACTACATTACCTGCCATCCTTTATATGTCATAGAGCCAGTAGAGGATGTAAACATGTACACACACACACACACACACACACACACACACAAAACCTAAAATAATAGGTCCACTGAAATAAATATTATATTATAACTATCTATGTATCTCCTTCTTTGCTGTATGTAGGAACTTGCATTGTTTTGTCTATGTAGGAGCACTTCAGTTCTACAGTTACAGCCTGTAGTCCATCTGATTCTCTGTTAGCTCGTTATGCTAAGGTGGTAAATGTAATTAACTGCTTTTGAAATATCGAAATGGCTAAAGCACGACAGCTGACTACTAACTGCTGTCGGCTTCTGCTCGGGAATGGCTCACCAGCTGGCAGTGAATTACATCCACATTGAAGAGTGCATGTACGTGTTTAGGGCTTGGTTTATAGCGTTTGCTTGTAGATGATTGATTTTGTAGAGCTGTTTTCGCTCCATCTCAGCGGTTCAACACGGGGATTTTCATTTGGAAAACTCATTTCGCAGAGTAATCTGGTTGTACTGTGTAATCCTTCACATTTCACTCTGATTGAGGCTGAGGAGGAGCGCTGCTCCAGAATCACACCTTACCTAAATCTGGGCTGGTTCTGGCTCTGTTTTAAAAGGTTTCTAAAGAAATGATCACCAATCATCAGCCAGTAATTGGTGAATGTTTGGGTCTTGGTTTTGGATTATTTAATGGTGCATTAATGAATCAATTTTCAATTATCAATCTCCTGATTATAGATGTCTATCCACCCTCCCATCGCAGATTTGTAAGTGTGTGTGTATATAAAGCAAATAACAGGACCCTGTTAGGAGCCAACACCTGGAGGGCCACTGGAAGCAGATTTTAAAGACCTCTGCACATTTTCATTCACATCTGCTAACGCTCGGCACCTTTTATGCTTACACTATTGCTCTTCATGTCGTACTTTAATCTTCACTCAGCTGTCCATACGATATGGGACATATTCTCAGTCCTAATGAGGCACAACTGTAGTTTAGCCAATTTTGAGTGGCGACACCAGTTCTGGTTATTTTACATAATTATGGAGAAGTAGAAACTCTGAAATTGTTGTCATCTTATTCAACTTTTCCCATCCACCTTTAGTGCCACTGCTGCCAGAAAGTAACTGTAGAATCAAATTTTTCAATTCAAGTTTGTGTAGAACTTTTTACAACAATGTTGTCACAAAGCAGCTCTACAGAGGTTTGGAAAAACATACAGTCACAACATATATCCCCCTGTGAGCAAGCCAGAGGCCACAGTGACAAGGAAAAACTCTCAGACTGGAGGAAGAAACCTTGTGAGGAACCAAGACTCTGTAGGTGAGACCCATCCTCCTCTGGTCAAACAGTATTTATAGTTTAATACACTAAATACCAAAGAAAGTGAATCTCTGTTTGAAATCTGGATGGTAAACTGAACAGGTAGAGTCAGTCTCTGATTTGAGATTGGTGTGAGATTCAAATGATAGTGTAGAGTCAACAATGACTCCAAGATTTCTCACCTCTGTTGAGATAGAAACATCAAAACCAGGAATACAAAGAGCAGCGTCACTAAGCCTCCTAACTACTGCAGGAGAAGCAATTATAATGGCCTCAGACTTTTTATTATTATTATTATTATTATTATTATTATTATTATTATTATAAGCTCACCATCACACTGCCTGCTAGGAGACATATCCACAACCAGTATGACCAAAGAAAATATCAGAATGCTTCTCATAGCCCTAACCATACTCACAAACTGGAAAACAAAACATAACATCACCATTAATCACCAGAAAACCTGCTAACTGATTACATATCAATGGAGAAATTCTCAGAACCAATCAATATCAGAAACACAGACCCAGAGCCAGCCTGGACACCCCTGACTAAACCTCCCCTAACCTCCAAACTCACTAGTCACAAGAGCTCACCCCCAAGTTAACTATATATAACACAAGAGCTCACCCCCTTGATAACTATATATATATATATATATATATATATATATATATATATATATATATATATATATATATATATATTACACCCCCCACACACACACACACACACACACACACACACACAAAGCTATCAAAAGGACAATGTTAGTAATTAAGCTGTGCTACTTAGAATATGTTGTACATATTCCAGTCTTGTTTTGTTTTAGTTTTGTATATTAATTTATTATTTTCTTCTGTTTCCTTTGTTGTATTCCATCGGCCTTCGTCTTCCTCTTTGTTCATTATTTATTCATTTTTTACTTGTTTTTGTTTTTGCTCTTTGATTTGTTCCGCTATTGATTGTTTTTGTTTTTCCTTCCCCCCCACTTCTGACTGTATGTACATAAGTATTGTTTTTTTACACAAATAAGTCCTAATAGTCCTCAGAAGATGGGTGGGGGGACGGTGGTTGGCGGGAACCAAAACAAAACATTTACACGTACAGACTTGGTGCATCCTTTGACACAGAGAGTCAGTTGACCATCACTGAGCAGCAGCTCTCTTGGTTAATCTGCCTCAGCGATCGTGGACCTTGATAACTGTTGATCTACCAAAATATGAATATGTAAATAACGTTTCACTTCGTAACCGGCTTCAAAGTTTGTGCGTAAGGTTTCTGACTCTAAAGGTGAAAAAGAAACGAACTGCCTGCAAGGACGGAAATGTGGGTGCTTGTGTGTGTGTTTAGCTGTGCGTGCATGATTGTGCACTTGTGGGAAAGAAAGAAAGGGTCGTCCGCTGTCCTGCTGTGGTCAAGGAGGAGGGGGAGGGGCTCAGCTGTAAAAACACACACACACACACACACACACACACACACACACACACGAATGCTGTCTCCCCCGTATTCTGGTTAACTGTCCTGCTACACACTTAACTTCCTTTGTCTGAACCTTTTTCCTTCTTTTACTCATTCCTCTGCTCACATGCATACATTCCTTTCCAGTGAGTCATTGAGTCATTTCTTTTTCTTGTCAACACGCTTCTCGTCAGCATTCAGCCTCAGAGTCAGGCTTATCTAGATGTGCTGGGCTAAGAAGCCATTCCTGAGGCTTTCAGTCATTGTGCTGCAGTAAATAAACACAGTCACGTGTAAACGACGATACCTTTAACAATAAAATACAGTTTTTCTAACATTACGTCATCACTCCCGTCCATGGTGTTGGCATGATAACAACTAATGCCTCGTTCACAGAAGAAGTGTGCCATATCGTATCGTACACAATAATATCACCAACATTTTTGAATATGGTGAACGATATTATACCCTGAAATATCGAGCCATATCACCCATCACTAATTATCACATCCGGTACTACTTTTACTGTTTTTAGTAAAATAAAAATTCACACTTTCCTCATTTCCCATTATATATCTATTAGAAAGAGAGTTTATCTCATATACTTTACTTCAGTTCTGGATATATGGAGATATTTGGAGTGCATTATTTAGTATCGTCACATTCTGGATCATTGACTTCTGTTAAAATCTGATAAAAATTCTTGTATTTTTTAATATCTCAGTTAAGGGTGTGCCATATCATATCATATACAATAATAAAATATAAATTCATTTTGTTGCAGTCGTGTATTCTTGAAATATTTTTTTATTCAATGTTTTGTCATATCGCCGAGAGTATCGTTATCGCAAAAATACCATGAAATATCGTGATATTATTGTAGGGCCATATCGCCCACCCCTAGTTCACAGTACACGGTTTTAGCCTCAGCTCGGAGGCAAATTGGTGAGCACTCGGCGCTCGCTCAGTCGTGAACTGCTGAAAGACGCTCGCCGTCAAACATCTAGCATGATTAATATCGAGAGTCAACAGCAGCGTCTAGCTACAGCCAATGGGATTGTGTAGAGACAGAACAGCGTCACCGCTCACGCATCTCACTGCAGCTGTTTATTGATAAAATATTTACCTCCAGCTCTCTCTGCAGAACAGACAGTCCCTGCTGGCCCGTGTCTTTATCTATCTTCTCATCTTCTTTTATTTATTGCTGCAGATCAACGCAGTAAAAACTAGTATTGTTGGTTTGTTGACGTTCGTTTTGGAAATAGCGTATGATCTACGTGGTATCGCTAGTTCTCAAATACATTTAGTTCTCAAGAGAGTTTAGTTCTCAGATGAGGGGGCGGTTCCTCAGGGTGAAAATCGTGTAATTCGTGACCCTGTGTTGCCGATCAGTCATGTAGTATGAAAGCCACGACAACTGAAACACTCACCATTACACCTCAACCAGTCACGTAGTGTGAAGCAGGCATGAGATGACCAATCGAATATGAGCTTTCAGGCTAGCTTCATGCTCTGCTTCGTCATGAGAGGTCCAAATCTCTTCCAGAGCAGCTTAGCTGAGCTGCAGACCTTCGAAACTATTTGTGAAAGCACTCGTACGGTTTCAGCTCCTGAAAGAGGCTTTGAAAGTTCTCCTTTTACTTTTCCAAAATCCTCATCAGTGTCATCCGCACAGACCTCAGAGGTGGAAAAAATATATATATATGCACAAACTATACAGTGTAACATCTTTGTGGACACCTGATCATCAAGCCTATATGAGTTTTCTTGAACATCCCATTCTAGAACCTCCAACGTTAATGTTAATCAGACACTGATGTTGGCCAGGAAGCTCATAGTCCACGTTCTAGTTTATCCCAGTGGTGTTCAGTGGGGTTAAGATCAGGGCTCTGTGTAGTCCACTGGAGTTCCTCCACACCAAACTCCTTGGACCAGGTCTTTATGGAGCTTCTGTGTGGTCAGGTACACAGTCATGGCTCTATAAACTGCTGCCCAAAGTTGAAAGCATATAATCGATCCACACACAGCCACACAAATCAGTTGCATTCTGTATTTATTTGCTAGGTTGGCAAAAACAGTGTACCATTTGTATCTACACTTGCTTTCTGCCCTTTCTGCCCTGTCCCTCAGTTCTCTTTCTTTAATGTTAAGTTTACTGTGAAACTGTAAATAAATGCTGCCGTGTTTTGCAGCTCTGGTGTGCTTCAGTGAGACTCGCCTACAGTAAAAAAAAAAAGAAAGCCAGAGTGACTGGGTATCACCTCAGAGCAGCTAGTTCCCCTAGTCCTGTCGACTGATGGGATCAGAGAACAACATACTGGTTAAAAGTTTATGTTTTTCTCTTTTAAGAAGCCAAATAAGCCTCTTAGTGTGGTGCCAACAGATAAACAGATAAATGAATTAATGGATGGCAGAGTAAGATCAGCTTAAAACAGAATTCAGTGGTGCCAGCACAGTATTAGTGGCTTACAGGTTTGCAATTTTATCAACAACAACAACATAACAGCAGATAAATGATCAGTATTTAATAATGAATGTTGTCGTAGAGCTGAAAGATTAATTGCTTTATTATTAAAAATCAGTGTGCAATTTTCAAACCACAAATATTTAAAAAATTAAGTTATGTTAATAGCAGTGTTAAGTTTTAAGTAAGGAAATTGAACCCAGTAGCACAGAAATTGTAAACCTCCTGCAGGTACTTTAGACCAATCGGATCCCATCAAACAGAAAAAGCGGAAACTGTTGAAAGACTTTTATTTTAAAAGCGTGTTTTGGCAGCCTTCGCAATTCATGTGCGGTGTTTGTTGTTAGTAACGGGCTCTGGTTGTTAGGTGGTCTGGGTGGTCTTTCACTGTGTTAAGGCTTGTGTTGAGATGCCTGTTGAGAAATATCCTGCCGTCAGCAGCTTCACTGAGCCGAGCTCTCGCCTCGCTGGAGCGTCAGGTAGCTACGGCAGCTTTAAACGTGAGGTCAGTGATGAGAGCAGTGAATAACAACGATGACCATATATACTGTAATAAACAGCTTTAGTATGATGTGTTGTTATGGTAACAGATTAGAAGGGTTTGGGTTAGCTAACATTTATATTAACTTAAACGTAAAGTTACATTACTCTCCGGTCACTTCCCAAACTGCAGACTGCTGCTACACTACATACATAATAAAATGAAATATAATAAATAAAATAATTAAATTAATGAATGAGTTAAAGGACTCCAGCGTTAGAAGTGCTGTCAGTAGTGCAGTATGTAATGTTCCAGAAGGGGCTGTTTGGGACACAGCCTTACTGTCTAACATTAATATTAGTCTGGTCTAGTCAGGAAATCTTTTTTGTCATTTCATTTCAGTATTCTGCTCCAAAATAAATAACATGTTTTTTAGTTATATATGTATATAATCCAGACATTGTGTGTATAATCTAAAAGTTTTCTGACAGCAGTACCGTGTATTGTGGAGTATCTTGTTTAGTTTGTAAAGGGATCTTTAATTGGATTTATCTAATAATAAACAGACGTACAGATAATGTTGTATTTGGTTATTAATTTACTGTAATTACACAAATGTTCTACGTCACTATTCAGTGATTTACTGTTTATTACTAGGTATTATTTTAGAGGATAGGTTTCTAAATTCTTATTAGCAAATGTGTCCCAAAAGACTCCCATCCTCCTCTAATCGAACTACTCAAACAGTACTGATATACTGACTGTACCACCTTATACTTCTGTTCAGCAGCTCAGGTGGGCTTATATAATATATATATATATATATATATATATATATATATATATATATATATATATATATATATACACACACACACACACACACACACACACAAATAATAAACGCCCTAAAGACACATGACAAAGAGTAGCATCTTAAACCGGTTTGGTATCAGGATGCCGGTGTTTCAGGTGTGTTTGACGAGTTACCTGCTTTACATTCAGGATGAAATGATTGATGAGGCTGATGTTGTCCTGTGTTTCGAGAGTATCTTGGTACACGAGTTCGGGTGGTTTCTATACGATGACTGTTATTCGGAGCTGCTCCCTCCGCAGCACACTTGGACCCCAGTGTCCCCCCCAGGTTGTTTTTCTCTCTCGTTGGTGAAGTTTTCTTCTGCGCGCCGTCTGACAGGATCGTGAAAGCAGCTGTGACTCAGTAGCACAGATACAGTACGTCAGCTTGGAGATCAAATAGATATAAACAGTGTTTGAAGGTCAGTTAAGAGAACATTTCTAGCATTTTCCTCGTTTTAACCAAGATTTCTCTGTTTCTCTCTCTGTTTCTCTCTGTCTCTCTGTTTGTCTCTTTCTGTCTCTGTTTCTGTTTGTCTCTCTGTTTGTCTCTTTCTGTCTCTGTTTCTGTTTGTCTCTCTGTTTGTCTGTCTCTCTCTGTCTCTCTCTCTCTCTCTCTCTCTCTCTCTCTCTCTCTCTCTCTCTCTCTCTCTGTGTCTCTCTCTGTGTCTCTCTCTCCAGGCGCTGTGTATTAACGTGCAGTCTAATGACGTGTTTGAAACTCTGTCTCTGCTGTTTTGCGGTGCTGATGTAAACTGTGACACGGGCAACCCTGACCTTTCCTCTCCGGTCGCCCTGGCGATGCACCACGGCCAGAACCTGCAGGTGGAATTCCTCACGCAGAACCGCAACACAGGTCAGTGCAGCTGCTTCCTACCCTGTACCCTATACCCTGTACCCTATACCCTGTACCCTATACTCTGTACCCTGTACCCTATACTCTGTGCCCTGTACCCTATACCCTGTATCCTATACTCTGTACCCTATACCCTATACTCTGTACCCTGTACCCTATACTCTCTACCCTATACCCTGTATCCTATACTCTGTACCTTATACTCTCTACCCTATACCCTATACTCTGTACCCTGTACCCTATACTCTCTACCCTATACCCTGTACCCTATACTCTCTACCCTATACCCTGTACCCTGTACCCTATACTCTCTACCCTATACCCTATACTCTGTACCCTATGCCCTGTACCCTATACTCTCTACCCTGTACCCTATGCCCTGTACCCTATACTCTGTACCCTATACCCTGTACCCTATACCCTGTACCCTATACTCTGTACCCTGTACCCTATACTCTGTACCCTGTACCCTATACTCTATACCCTATACTCTGTACCCTGTACCCTATACTCTATACCCTATACTCTGTACCCTGTACCCTGTACCCTATACCCTGTATCCTATACTCTGTACCCTATACTCTCTACCCTATACCCTATACTCTGTACCCTGTACCCTATACTCTCTACCCTATACCCTATACCCTATACCCTATACCCTATACCCTGTACCCTATACTCTCTACCCTATACTCTGTACCCTGTACCCTATACTCTCTACCCTATACCCTATGCCCTGTACCCTGTACCCTATACTCTCTACCCTATACCCTATGCCCTGTACCCTGTACCCTATACTCTCTACCCTGTACCCTATGCCCTGTACCCTGTACCCTATACCCTGTACCCTATACCCTGTACCCTGTACCCTATATGTTTGTATTGAATTGATTTATATTGTGATGATCACTGTTACGCTGCTACTGAGTGACCTTAGATACAAAAACCAAGTCTTATATAATTTTGATCTGCAGAGATTCCGAGGTCAGAAGCGAAGCTTGCTGTTCACGCAGAGCACTACATGGCCCCGCCTTCCATCACACACAATGGCTTCCTCTTCAAGACCGCCTCCATGGCTCGGCCAATCACAGAGCGGAAGAACAAAGAAGGTGAGACAATCATAGTTATCGGCTTCTTTTAGCAGAAACACCTTCACGACATACATTCTTTCTGAAAGGTGGACTCATTGAATCCTGTCTCTCTCTCTCTCTTGTTTAGAGTTCAGCAGGCGTTGGTGTGTGCTGAATGATGGAAACTTTAATTACTACGAGAGTGATAAGAACGCCACTCCCAACGGAGGTCTGAAGATGAGAGAAATCGTCTGTCTGGCCGTCAATCCTCCTGAGACACACGGGTATGCCTACACCAGTCGCCTACAACTTCAAGTCTGTTTTTTAGATTGATCTTGAAGTGATTTGGGTTTTCTTTTCTCCTGTTATTTTTTATTTATTGTCGAAAGTGCCAGAAATGCTTCTTTAGCACCAAGTTTATTAATGTGTAAATGTGATAAAATAGTAATGTAACTGATTTACGACGTCAGAAATCACAAGTAGATGAAATAAAACTTAAAACTCTCACTCAAAACTAGGCCCAGACGTTGGGCCTCGTAGTGGCATCTGTAGTCCTTCTTACCCCCTACCCCCAGCTTAGTCTCTTTTCTAAGTCTGAGATATACCAGTACTTCAGAGCACACTGACACACACGTGTAAAACCCTGGTAGATGTTCAGAAACTCAGTGTTCAGAGATTATTACCAATACAATGTAAAATATGAATCAAAATTTGGGGGTAAGAACTCTTGCACACTCTTCTGGGGGCTTTTTCATAAAGAACTTTTTGAGTGAACTCAACCTTTAGGCCAACAGGAGGACAGCCAGAATAAAGACATCCCCTACTTCTTCTCCTCGGGAACAAACTTCTGAGATCCTGAATACTGATGTGATACAGATGCATCAGTATCAACAGCAGAACCACACAGTATCTGATATTTACAATATATATTCTTGATTTTGGATACTTTCACTTGGAGAGTTGGGCGACTTTTACCTGCTGTGTGAACGTAGATTTGTTGGATCAGATGGGGTAGAAGGTCAGTTTTGGTGGATCGTCTCAGACTTGGTGGATCAAGTCTGTTGTGCTGAACTAGTTTGGTTGTGGTAGATTAGATCAGTTGTTACATCTGTTGTGGTGAATTCGGTCTGTAAGTAGTATTTTGATGATGTTTTGATGACTGGAGGTCAGTCAGCAGTCACCTGCATTTCGCACCAAAACAAGTTCAATTGATTTACAGTCTCTTGTGATTCCTAACTGGACAAATATTGATATTCCAGGAGTTTAACTGACTTGGTGTTGTACTGGGATGACTTATACTGTTATACTACGTGTGCCCTTAATTTCTGAGCAGTGTATATGTGTAGGAGTTTGTTATTTAGGAGTTTATGCCGTGTGGTTGACATTTTCTGTACAATTTCAGGCATTATCTTGTAGCCACACATCTTTGCATGGTTTTGTGGCCACTGTGGTCCACTATGCTTGGTGTTCTCCCACCTACAGGGCTGTAGCTGCAGTCACAGTGACTGGACAAGGCGACCGGACTATTAGAGACATAAACGAATACTATACATATTGTGGTAGATCATGATTTCAAGGTGTCTCTGTATTCTCATTGGTCTCTGTCTCTCAGGTACGATCACTCGTTTGAGATCTACTCGGATGCAGAACGCCTCTACCTTTTCGGCACAGACAATCCTGAGACCATGAGGGAATGGGTCAAATCCATCGCCAAGGTAACCAGCAGCCGGTGGATTGTACACCTGTCTGTCAAATGTTTTGATGGAGCAGCTTTTCAAAATTAGTCTAGTACATGTGCATGTTGTTTGTTAGCTGTAGCTTATTGCTAATATTAACACATATATTGGGGTCATTTGGGTCGTTATGGGTCAATCTTAACCTCTCTCTCTCTCTCTCTCTCTCTCTCTCTCTCTCTCTCTCTCTCTCTCTCTCTCTCTCTCTCTCTCTCTTTCTTTCCCAGTCCTTCATCCCCGCCTGTGCAGAGGACTTGCTGCAGAAGGATTTTGAGCGGATCGGTCGGTTGCGCTACAAAGACCCGCTCAACCTGGAGAGCTCCAAGGTGGGCTGGTTCTGCCTGGTGGCCTCCACCCTGCACGTGTGCCTGGAGGATGGCCACGGCCAGGAAACCATCCATCTGCAGAAACTTCTAGAACTCTGTGAGTCTAAAACTGAGAATGTTTTTCTCCGTAAACCTTCCCAGCCTTATCTCTTTTCACTAATGTATGTCCTTTCACATGCTTCACCTTCTGCCACCCCTCTCCTCGACTTGTTTATGTGTTTTAAGGGTGTCTCAGGCTTCTGCTTAATGGGCGTTATTAAGAAAAACAAACCTCTCCCTCCTTCTTATTCCAGCTGATCTACTGAACTACAGTTTCAGTTAAGACACCCGGAACAGCTTACATACAAGGACAATGCACAATAAAGAAAGGAAACAAATAAAAAAAATAGAATATATAGTTGCTAAGTGTATTTCAAACTATGTATATTTGTGGTTTGTAATGTACAGAAATGTTAATCATATAGGATATGGCTGTCACAGGTGCCGATTCTGTTGAGGGGTAGGTTACCTAATGTTCCTTTATGTTATACATTAAAAACATATTGTTGGAAAGAACTCTGGTGCTGTGGTGCAAAGTCCCCAATTTGTGGCCCAGTCAAACACCGCTGTCACACTGCAAAGTCCCCAGTTTGTGTCCCAGTCAAACACCGCTGTTATGGTGCAAAGTCCTTAGTTTGTGGCCCAGTCAAACACTGCTGTTATGGTGCAAAGTCCCCAGTTTGTGTCCCAGTCAAACACTGCTGTTATGGTGCAAAGTCCCCAGTTTGTGGCCCAGTCAAACACTGCTGTTATGGTGCAAAGTCCCCAGTTTGTGTCCCAGTCAAACACTGCTGTTATGGTGCAAAGTCCTTAGTTTGTGTCCCAGTCAAACACTGCTGTTATGGTGCAAAGTCCTTAGTTTGTGGCCCAGTCAAACACTGCTGTTATGGTGCAAAGTCCCCAGTTTGTGTCCCAGTCAAACACTGCTGTTATGGTGCAAAGTCCCCAGTTTGTGGCCCAGTCAAACACTGCTGTTATGGTGCAAAGGTCCCAGTTTGTGGCCCAGTCAAACTCGCTGTTATGGGGTGAGGTCTCTAGTTTTTGGCCCAGTCAAACACTGCTGTTATGGTGCAAAGTCCCCAGTTTGTGGCCCAGTCAAACACTGCTGTTATGGGGTGAGGTCTCTAGTTTTTGGCTAGTCAAGTTCTACTATCAAACTGCAAAGCTCCCAGTTTGGGATCTGATATGGTGAAAAGTCACTAATTCAGACTCCACTGTCGCTCGGCAGTCGCTGACTTGTTAAGACTGAAATACACTGAGAGAAAATAAGTGTGCATCAATATTGGCTTGATGTTCACGTGACACAAATGTTTAAACAAAACTTTGGGCCATAAACTTACTGGAATATTCCACACTTTCCACATTCCACACATTCACAACATTCCAAACTTGACGCTCGTACTGGTTGTGCTAAAAGTTTGAGCGAGCGATGAACGGAGAGGCATGTGTCACGGAAATGTACAGGCAGAGCGAGGAGCTCAGATGTGTGAGGACAGAAAGGGCAAAACAAAGATCCTAACTGTTCACTGTTAGAACTGATGATGGATAGAGCGAAGGAAGAACAGGGAGGAGAGAAAATGGGTGGAGGACAGGAAAGCGTTCCTTCTCTCTCAGTAAGCCAATAATCATCAGTTAATTAGAAACAATAAATTTGCTCTTGTTTTTCTCCCGGAGTCGTGAACTGTGTGTCAAAGTAATGGCTCTTCAGACGGGAGAGAACGGAAGGACACCACCCCTAATTAGACCACCGCTCACCACAGTGTAATTACCACCGGACCCTGAGTTCACATCAGTGATTATAAAATAGGCCTCCATCCTAAACGCCCTGCAGTGTAAACCTGTTGTTCGTCCAGTTTGATGTTGATGTTTTGATTGATGCTGATGTCACTTCTCTCTTTTCTTCTCCTCCAGCGAGAGATAATGAAGTGCTGGTGCTCGTTGAACGGGGCAGGTGAGTGTTACTGTGGTCTAGCCACACATTGCTTACAGAAACATGCATTGGCGTAGGGGGGGGTGGGTTCACGGCACGGTTTGTTGTTAGCGACAGTCTCTTGTTAGGTGGTCTGGGTGGTCTTTCACTGTGTTAAGGCTTGTGTTGAGATGCCTGTTCAGAAATATCCTGCAGTCAGCAGCTTCACTGAGCCGAGCTCTCGCCTCACTGGAGCGTCAGGTAGCTACGCCAGCTTTAAACGTGAGGTCAGTGATGAGAGCAGTGACCATATATACTGTAGTAAACAGCTTTAGTATAATGTGTTGTTATGGTAACAGACTAGGAGGGTTTGGGTTAGCCAACGTTTATATTAACTTTAGTCAGAAAGCACTCTGAAACATAAAGTAGCAGACCGCTACTACACTACATACATAAATAAAATAAAATAAATTAATAAATAAATAAAAGTACACCATCATTAGAAGTGCTGTCAGTAGTGCAGTATGTAATGTTCCAGATGGTGCTGTTTGGGACACAGCCTTACTGTCTAACATTAATATTAGTCTGGTCTAGTCAGGAAACCTTAATATACATTATTTAGTTATTTAATTTCAGTATTATGCTCTAAAGAAATAATATATATATTTTTGGTTATATATGTATATAATCCAGACATTGCATGTATAGTTTAAAAGTTTTCTGACAGCAGTACCATGTAATGTAGAGCATCTTGTTTAGTGTGTAAATTAAACTATAATTGGATTTATCTAATAATTAATTCCACAAATGTTATTCTATGTCACTACACATACAGTGATTTACTACCTTACCTACAGTGGAATCAGCTTATAGGTAATATTTTAGGGGCTAGGGTGGGCTTTGATTCATATTAGCAAATGTGGCTCGAGTGAAGAGGACGTCAAACAAGCCTAATGCTGAAGTTAGCAAGGTTACCTGATGTTCCAGTTTGGCTGTAAGGGTTAAAAATGAACATCTGCATCCTTTCTTTCTTTGCCGAATAAGTTTAGAACAGCGTTTGTTAAAAAAACAAAGTTAGATTTCCACTCTAGCTTGCTTTATATTTATCAGCCCATAGATCTGTGGCTGGCAGTCAGGATACGTTGGCACCACAGCCATTCCCAATGCTTGTATGATGTTATTGCCCAATAAATGCTGGTTAGTGTAGTGAAAAGACATGAACCCGTCCTTCTGTGCTCGCCCACCGTTGCAGGATTAGGTCAACCTTACGCAACGTCCCACTCAGTCTAATAAGAGACTAAAAGTGTTTAGATTTGATATCAGTACATGATTTGAAATGCTATTTATTCAAATGGTTTGAAAGTAGAAGTTAAGGCGGTGTTTGTTCTAGAGATGCATGCTTCTCATTGGACAGCGATGATATAACTTATGTGTGTTTAACTTAACATGAAGTGTTCAAGACATCATCACTGAGCTGAGCAGCAGGCATTTTAAACTGGAAATATTTTCTACTCCAAACAAAGAAGCTGAGCAACAGTAGTTGATGCTTCAGTCTTCTGGAGGAGTCCTCAGTTGAAGGTCTCTCTAAATCGAATGTTGTAATTGATTTCTGTGTTTACTTCATCCTCTGTTCTCTCTCTCTCTCTCTCTCTCTCTCTCTCTTTCTTTCTCTCTCTCTCTCTCTCTCTCTCTCTCTCTCCCTCTCTCTCTCTAGGACCTTGTACATAGAGGGTGAGAGGAAGTTGGATTTTTACGGCTGGGCAGCAGCAATCAAGAGGGCTGCTGGGAGTTCTGGAGATACGCTGAGTCAGCAGCAGCTCACCGAGGCTGATATACCAGTTATAGTGGAGCGCTGTATTCACTACATCACACAATACGGTAACATACCTTCAGTTTCTATTGTGTTTCATCCTTTTTGTTATATTTGGTTTTATGTGCTACTGATTTTGCTTCATTCCACTTTGTTTTATTTCCACTTCGTTTAGGTTTTATTCATTTTGTTGCATTTTTTTTGTGTGAATTCTGTTTAATTTCCGTTCTACTTATTTGGTTTGTTTTTATTTGTATGTTTTATTTTTCCATTATATTTCACTTGTGTTCATTTGTTCCATTTATTCCTATTTCATTCCCATTTCATTGAATTCGTCTTCCATCGGTTTTGCTTCATTTAATAGGTTTCGTCTACATCTGCTACATTACAATCCTTTTTCCTGTTTCATCCTTTCTTTTTTTCCCCCATTCTGTTTATTTTCCCCCATTCCCTTCTTTCCCCCATTCCCTTCTTTCCATTTTATTTAGTAAACTTTATATTTAGTTTAATTAATATCACGATATTTCATGGTATTTTTGTGATAACGATACTCTTGGCGACATTTTTCAAGAATACACTACTGCAACAAAATAAAAATTAAATTTTATTATTGTATACGATATGATAAGGCACACCCCTAACTGAGATATTAAAAAATACAAGAATTTTCATCAGATTGTAACAGAAGTCAATGATCCAGAATGTCACGATACTAAATAATGCACCCCAAATATCTCCATATATCCAGGACTGAAGTAAAGTGAATGATACTGGAGATAAAATCTGTCTCTAGTAGATATATAATGGGAAAAACGTTGAAAATATTATTGTGTATGATACGATATGGCCCCAATTTCCAGTTTGTTTTAATTCTTTTTGTTTCTGTACTATTTATTCTATGCTTGTTTCATTTATTTCATGTTATTTTCATTTCTTTCCTTTCCATTTCAGTGCTCTAAAGTTGTACAGCGCAGGAGTTAGGCGGTATAGATTTTGAAGACGAGTGCTGAAGATGGTGTTGAAT
>CM038716.1:9244265-9366765 GCA_021613375.1 Megaleporinus macrocephalus
AAACACCATCACCACCACTATACACACCACTACCACTGTAAACACCATCGCCACTGTAAACACCATCACCACCACTGTAAACACCATCACCACCACTGTAAACACCATCACCACTATAAACACAATCACCACCACTGTAAATACCATCACCACCACCACTGTAAACACCATCACCACCACTGTAAACACCATCACCACTATAAACACAATCACCACCACCACTGTAAACACCATTACCACCACCACTGTAAACACCATCACCACCACTGTACACACCATCACCACTGTAAACACCATCACCACTGTAAACACCATTACCACCACCACCACTGTAAACATCATCACCACCACCACTGTAAACACCATCACCACCACTATAAACACCATCACCACCACCACTGTAAACACCATCACCACCACTGTAAACACCATCACTACCACTGTAACCACCATCACCACCACTATAAACACCATCACCACCACCACTGTAAACACCATCACCACCACAGTAAACACTATCACTACCATGGTAAACATCATAACCACCACCACTATAAACATCACCACCACCACTATAAACATCACCACCACCACTACCACTGTAAACATCATCACCACCACTGTAAACACCATCATCACCACCACTGTAAACACCATCACCACCACTGTAAACACCATCATCACCACCACTGTAAACACCATCACCACCACTGTAAACACCATCATCACCACCACTGTAAACACCATCACCACCACTGTAAACACCATCACCACCACTGTAAACACCATCATCACCACCACTGTAAACATCATCACCACCACTGTAAACATCATCACCACCACTGTAAACACCATCACCACCACTGTAAATACCATCACCACCACTGTAAACACCATCACCACCACTGTAACCACCATCACCACCACTATAAACACCATCACCACCACTGTAAACATCACCACCACTGTAAATACCATCACCACCACTGTAAACACCATCACCACCACTGTAACCACCATCACCACCACTGTAACCACCATCACCACCACTATAAACACCATCACCACCACTATAAACACCATCACCACCACTGTAAACACCATCACCACCACTGTAAACACCATCACCACCACTATAAACACCATCACCACCACTGTAAACACCATCACCACCACTATAAACACCACACCACCACAGTAAACACTATCACTACCATGGTAAACATCATAACCACCACCACTATAAACATCATCACCACCACTGTAAACACCATCACCACCACTGTAAACACCATCACCACCACTGTAAACACCACCTAAAACATCTCACACTCTGAGTCTTTTGACTGAATTATGCTAAAGTCTAAGAACAGTCTGCAGGATTTCTGAGTGGAGGGGAATCCAGGCAGAGCAGCAGGACTATAATTACTGTGTGTTGATCTGAGTTTTGTATCTTTGTGTGTGTGTAGCTGTTTCAGATGAAAGCGGGAGGATCTCTCAGTATCAGCTCCTCTTCAACAACATGTCTAGAGTCAACAAAGCTACACTACGCACGCTGGTCAATCACTTATACTGGTGAGACACACACACACAGCGTGTGACTGGGCCCTTCCTCTTTTCGAGCAGTTGTTCCTCATTGTCAGATGTTCTGAAATTAAGTGTCACATCCGCATAGTTTAACTCTTTGTTTGCTGTTTGTGTGTGTTTGCAGCGTTCAGCGCTTCTCAGAGATGAACCAGATGAACCTTCATAATCTGGCCATCGTGTTCGGGCCGACGCTGTTCCAGACGGACGGTAAAGACTACAACGCCGGGCGCGTGGTGGAGGACCTCATTCAGCACTACATCACCATATTCCATGTGAGTTCATACCCATGCCTTATATTCATTAGAAACCATGTGGGGGTGGGATGTCCCGTATTCCCCTCAGAGTGGCTGAGTCAGGGCTGTTTCAGTTGTATTTCAAATCTAAAAGAAAAAACGCAAGAGATCCTCCATCACCTCCAGCTGTCTAAATCTATTACATCTGCTAATCTATTACAAGGCAGCAGACCTGAAGGAGCCACTGGTTGTACTGAGTTAGCATTAATCAAAAGTAGACTCCAGAGTGATGAGGACTGACTGAGGAGCTGTAAATAACCATGGACAGGCCACGTTCTAGCAGCGTCTGATAACGAAAGGAAAGAATCACAGGATAAAAAGCAAAACTAAGATGTGACTCAATATTCAGGGAGCAGTAGTAGCATCGTTTTATCTGTTTATTACTCAGATTTTGACTCATGTTCAGGCTTGCTTTTAAAATGGTACTGGAAGGGACACCCAGCGTGTGTATATATATATATATATCGTTCCATGTTTCTTGTTTAAATGTGGTGATCTTACCGCCCCCTGGTGGAAAGACTGACACAGGACAGATGCACACCAGCCTGCAAACAATATTTTAAGTTTAAATATTATATAAAATACTTCCTCAAACATTTCAGTTTTTAATAAACGTAAGAAGAATACCATCTGTTTAATAAAAATACCAGTAGATTCAAGTTCAAGTTAGTAGACAAACAGTATTTATTAAAACATGCAGTTTTCTGTTGCGGTTCATTTGTTTACACTTAGAAAATTAAACTTAATACTGATCTTCTGTACAAACACCTTCAGTAACATACAGAGAACCTGGAGAGACGCTTTCAGCTCTTCTGCTTCTAAACTGTGGAGCTCAGTTCAGCTTTTATTAGACAGTCGAGCTCAGAGTCACTTTTACTAGACATTCAAAACGTCTCTCTGTAACTCACTTAATTTAAACTTCTCAAACTTTGGCTCATTACGTTTATGTTATTACTGATGAAAAGGGTCTGTGAAGCACTTTGAGCTTCCACTGGTATGAAACGTGCTCTATAAATAAAGATTATTATTATTATTATTATTATTTGTATTGCATCTGGCATTAGGAATAATGCTGTCACAGTAAACTAGAGCGCTGAGCTACTATACTTACTCATATCGTCGCTGTCCAAAGAAAAACAGGTATCTTTAAAGAAGAGGGCTGTATTGGAGCATTTCTATTGGCCCAAATGATGTGGAAAAAAAATAATAAAATTGATAAGATCTCCTCTTTTCTTTGGATAGTAATGATTTATTTAGTCATTACTTAATACTTTTATGTTTAAATGTGTCAGTCATTGCAGCCCTACAGAAACAAAGATAATTAAGTTTTTGTGAACAGTCCAGTTGCCCACCTGTAAAGGACGCACTGCTCTGTTAGCAGCTCACTCGAGTAACGACCGTCTAAATAGAGCTGTGACACGTTTCCTCGGTGGAGTTCTCACTCTCAGCACTCTGCTCCACTCTGAGTGCGCCGTCAGCTGAGAATCCTGTGTTGGTTTCAAGCGCTTTAGCGCCCGCGAGTACAGAGACTGGTAAACAGCTACAGCGTTCGAGTGCTAATACAGGACAATCAGGCAAGGTTCTGTTGATCTCTCTGTCTGATCACAGTTGCTGCTTCAGTTGCCTTTAAAGATTTTTCAAGGGCGTGACTGAAAAGCATCAAACACACTTCTCTCTTTATATAATGTGCAGCTGACCGGGTCGTCTCTCTTGTTAAACTAAGAAAAGCCAGTGGCTGTTTTTTAACTCTGGGTTTAATACATCAGTTTTTAAATCAGTCTAGCACAGGGGTCTTTAATTAGAGTCAGTACGGTCCAGTTAGAGGAGATCTCCTCAGATCGGTCTGGACCATCATCATCTCTACCGTGTGTTCTGATTCAGTGGTGTATCCTGTTTACTGAAGTAGTCTAGTATCAGCATCTCATACCATCAGCTACTGAAACACCTACACATCACACATACCGTCCAGTATATTTCAGTATATTTACTGTTTAAATGCTGAACTGAATGAATTATTTATAAACTACTAATAAATGTTTTTTACTCACTACAAGTAAAAACAAGAGCTACATTAAAAAACAGAACACTTCTGAAAAAAAGAATTTATTTATAGAGGCAGTAAATAAAGCAGCATCTTCTCGTTAACTCAGCTTCACATCTGAACCTGTTGGTTTGGAGCCGCCTGTGAAGAATAAACAATAGTTTCTCTTTTTACTTTTTTAGAGCTCGTTATTCTTTCTCCGACCTGCTTTACTCTCGGACTGCTGCTTCTCGCGCCGTACCTCGCCTGTGTGCGCACCGCACTCCTGAGTGTGCACTGAGAAGCAAAACATTTTGCGATGCCTACCAACATTTATGATACTTTTTTTTTCTTTTTTCTGAGGGCCCTCCATTTTAAGGTTTCTCTGACTTTCAGGGACTTTGACCCCAGGGCCTTTTTGGGGCCCTAGCCATCCTTTGGGGACCCTAGCCATGATTTTGGGCCCCTTATAAAAATGGACGAGGCGTTGTGGCACTGCTCTGACTTCGACTTCTGGCTATTAGGGGTCCTAGGAAAGAGGAGGGCGTAATTTTAGAGGGCCCTGGTTACGAGAGCCCTTACCAGGGGGCCCTAGAGAAGAGCAGGACATACCATTAGAGGGCCCTTGATCACGAGGGGGGCGGGTTGCGGTTGGGGGGTTATCCCTGGGCAACTCCTTGCCCAGAGGTCCAGACTATCCTTAATCTATCTTTGAATGCACCCGATTGGTCTGTAAGGTTAATGTGCTGCAAAGCCCGTATACTGTAAAGACAAGAAAAGCTCTGCTGCTTAAAATAATTTTAACTCTTAAAATGAAAAGAAAATAAGAAATTAATTGAATCGCTCTTAATAGTTTATCGGTTTGGATCCACAGCATATGGGTCCAGACCCGGACCACAGTCAGCCTATTAGTGAATGAAAAACAGAGATTTTTTTGACTCTCGATACAGTCTAGTATAGTAAACTGGACAGCTATTTTATTTATATATATATATATATATATATATATATATATATATATATATATATAAATGAATATTTAATCATAACAGATGCTCTGTTTAAACATGTCTAACAGTCAGTGGAAAAAGATAAATGCAAATATAAAAAAAATCGATATATATTATAAATATATATTATAAAGTAAAACTAAATATATTAAAGTCATCAAGTCTTTATAATTATTTGCACACAACCAAATGCCCATACAACAAATTACGAAAACTAACACACTCCTCACATTATGCTATGTGGATAATTGATTTAAGAGAAATTTGAAATGTGCAGCTCAGAATCAGCAGCTGAGTGGTGGCGCCTGAGGCTGAGAGTGTAAACACACAACAACCTTCCAGTTACTGAGTCTCCTTCTAACGTTCTGTACCTAAACGTTCCTTTATGTGAGGTCGTGTCCGGGTCAGCGTCAACCTGCTGGTCATTAAGTGTGTCATCCCTGAAGCAACAGACTCTGAAACATCTACACAATCTATGAGAGTCAGTGAGGCAGTTCGTTGCTTGGCGACATTGTAAATGAGGGTCTCCCTGAACGTACTCTCGAGTGAAAATTAAGGTTGATTGATTGATTGATTGATTGAGTCTATTTTGGACCCTTTGTCTGTTACAGGTGAACGAACAGCAGTTGAAGAGGCAACTGGACGAGATCACATACATCATTAAGCTGAGAGACAACCTCAACTCTAAAAGCAGACCGGTGAGTGTGTGCACATGTACATCGTCACTGTCCAAGGAACAACAAGCATCTCCAAAATAGCAATTTCACAGAAGAGATTAAAATGTGATTTCAATGTAGGTCAGTGGAAACAGAATATTTTCCAATTTTGCAGAATTTCTTTGCAGATTTTGCGGAACCTGCTTTGTTGAAATGATGTTGAAAAATAAATAATTACAAAAATGTAGACACGTTTTTCTTTGGACAGTATTGATATGTGTGTTCAGGCCCATATTAAAGCATTCTGGTCAGTAACAACACAACAACTCTGCATCTACAGGAAAAAATAAAAAAAATATATATCATTTGGTCGGGACTGCCCAGACTTTTGCTTGAAGTTGTATAAATAGATAATTCATTTAATTTCCAGTCAAAACAATAACTAAATGCATTTAAGTGTCAGGAAAAAAATCAGAATACATATATTTACCATAACATGTACATTTATAAATATGTTTATTTGACCTTCTATGGGATGTTTTTGTTTTTTTGTGTGTCTTGTTTTCAGGCCAGTGACTTCATCTGCACAGTGTATCTGGAGGAGAAGAAGGAAACAGCAGAACAGCATGTAAAGGTAAATTCTGAGACACGGGAGGAATAGAACTGTTTTCAGATCAGAATCAGAAATACTTTATTGATCTCAGGAGGAAATTGCAGTTATTACAGTAGCAGTCGGTTATGTAGAAGAATAAACACTCTAATAATAATTTACAACAAAAAAAATTGTAATATGTACACATATATAAGTCTTATAATACAATAGAATAATAAAATATAAAGTGACTGTGTCTATAGTAATAAGTACAGATATACTGTATACAGCAGTAAGAGTTTAGAGGTAGGAAAGTTATAGCACATTTGAGTTCTTACACACATAATTAAATGATTGTTCTATTGTTATTACTGTACATGTGAGAGGTGTCGTACGTTAAGGGAGGAGTTATAAAGTCTGATGGTAGGAATGACCTCCTGTGGTGTCTGTAGTGCATGTTGGTTCAATGAGTCTTGAACTGAATGTGCTCCTGCGTCTCATCACTGTGTGATAAAGAGGGTGGGAGCCATTCTCCATGATGGCCTGCAGCTTAGACAGCGTCCTCCTCTCAGACACTGCCGTCAGTGAGTCCAGCTCCACACCCACAACATCACTGGCTCTGCGGATCAGTTTATCAAGTCTGTTGGCGTCTGCCACCCTCAGCCTGCTGCCCCAGCATGCAACAGCGTATAGGATGGCACTTGAAACTACAGACTCATAAAAGATCCTCAGCATAGTCCTGCAGATGTTGAAGGACCTCAGACGCCTCAGAAAATAGAGACGACTTTGGCCCTTCTTGTAGAGGGCGTCAGTGTTCTTAGCCCAGTCCAGTTTATTGTCAATGTGCACGCCCAGATATTTATAGTCCTCACGGTGTCCACACTGACCCCCCTGATGGAACCAGGGGTCCATATTTTGTATATATTCTGTAAAGGTTTAACATTTTAAAAGTTATATTTGCACTTATTTTCTATAATAATGTATATACACAGTCGAGTCACATTTTTATGACCTACTTTGGACGGCAGCAGTGTTCTGGTCTGGAGTATGTTTAGGTGGCATTCTCTGGACCCTCTAATCCATGTGGAAGACACTCTCAACCGATTTGGGTCTGAATCCATCCTTGCAGATGACGTACACCATACATTGTCTTCTCTGGGACGGATGAAATCTTCCAGCAATGAGACACGTCACACGACTAGAAATGTCCCACACTGGTTGGAAGAGCTGCATAAGATTACTACCCTGGACCTGTGGGACCACCTAGATGATGGTGTTGTCTCTATGGATCCTCCTCCACGTTCCCTCCAGCAGCTGTGAGATGCACTGCAGTCAGCATGATACCTCCAGATACCTGTGACCACCTACCAGGACCTTATTGAGTCTCCCAGTCCGTCTAGCTGCTGTCCGTGCTGCACACAGTGGTTACTCTGGATCTTAGCTGGTGGTCATAATAAAGTGACTCGACTGTGTGTAATAGTAGGAATAGGCTGGCAAAAGAAAAAAACAACACACAAGATCCCCTTAACCTCACGACCAAGACATGTTTGCTTCTTTAGGTTTACACTGGAGCTGTTTTTCATTTATACTGGCCAAATGTACAGTAAACAGTCTGGCCAAGCTCTGTGTTGAAAAAAGCAAACCTCTGACCTCTGCAGATCCCGGCCGCTATGACTGCAGCTGAGCTGACGTTTGAGATTCTGGACCGGCGGAAAATCAGCGTGAGGGAGAAGGACTACTGGTGCTGCTTCGAGGTCAATGAAAAAGAGGAAACAGGTCGGCCACAAACACTAATTCATTTTTACAAGAACATATACGGTCATATATTATGAAAACAGCTGTGAAAGTGAAAGACTATCATTTTAGCATATTATTCTACTCAAAACAGTTTATCGGTAATAAAAGCGGGACTTTATTATCTTGCAGTTTTTGTTTTTTTAAAAGCTTTAAAATAAATTAATAAATAAATAAAAAAACACTTCTCTCTTTTCCAGAGCGTCCACTGCACTATCAGGAGCGCGTGTTACCCATCCTGCACTCTGTGGGCACAGACAACCACCTGCTGGTGAAGAAGAATTACTCCATGGAGGCCATGCTCATCTACCTGGGTAGAAGACGCACTCAATCTGTAAAACAATGAACAGAAGTTTGGGAGCAGAGCATGCGCTGAGGCCTTTGCTCTGCTCCCAAGAATATTTGCAAGCATTTCTGGTGATTTACGATTGGCTAAAACAGGGGTCACCATGACTGCAACACAAATACAAACATTTTATTTATTATCAAAACCACCAGTGAACCTATACAAGTGTTCTGAGTTTATATGGATATTGATGATGGTAAAATAGTGGAACATCTGATAATATTGTTTTCTTTGGGGACTATCTACTGTACAACAGTGTCTGAGTTTTTTTATTGGCTGTTTTTATGTCTCTACTAGCGCGTTGTGTGTTTGTGAGTATGTATCGTGAAAGGTCTTTCAGTATCATCATATTTCTGCCATACTGCCCACTCCTAGAGCGAACACAGTTTCCAGTTTTTATCACCAGTAACAGCAACAGTGACTCCATGTTTCAGCTCCCCTCAGTCTTATACCGCTATGTTATGTTTAGTTTAGTGTTGAGTCGAACGGTAGTGGTAGTCGAATTGTGACCTTACCAAACTAAATCTAAACAATTCTTTCATATTTTGTATCTCGAATAGTGTGTAACACTTTGCTAGAAGAGAAAGAGGGTGCTGCACAGTGCTAGGTTTAGTTTTCACTGGACCGATCTGCGTTTTTAAGGCCGATTCCATTCGCCGATCACCTTTCAGCACGATCGGCCGATAGCCGATACCGATCAGCGGTGGGGCTATACGCCACAGCAGGGCTACATGTAGTTATTCACGCAAGCAAATCATGAAACATGGTCTAAACTGGTTTATTACCATTTTAACAAGCTCATGTAAACAAAATTAACAGTAAATAAAAGTAAATCCAACAAATATCACCAAAACTGCAATCATTAAATGTAGATCTTGAATTGCTGCTGCTGTTCTGTTCGTACCGGTCAGATCTGGTCTGTAGGTGTTCTGGGTTATTAGTTTTGTGCTAGCTGTGCGTGCTAGCTCTGCTGTTTACTGATACTCACTGTATTCAGCTGCGTGGTGTCTCTGAGGTGTCGTATTAGATTAGTAGTTAAATATCTTGGTTCCCCACGAAACGTTGATTTTACTAATTTTACAGAACGCCCTGGAAGAGTCTGTCACATACGGTAAAGAACTGCCAGACAGACGATGTTTTCTATCAGCACATGCCATGAAAGCCATAAACTGTTCTCTTGTGAGGCCGCTGCTTTAGTCAGTCTGTCGAAAATGAAACGATATGTATTTCCACCTAGTGGTTCAGATAGAAATTGCAGGGAGCTGGCTGGAGGGGGTTTTATGGAGGGCTACGTGAAACGCTAGGGCTATGAACAGCTAGCTGGAAATACAGAAATTAGGCTTATTGGTTTAACAGCATCAATCAGCTCTCGGTATCAGCTAAATTGGAGAAATAACAGCTGATCATTGATCACATATTTTGATTATACCGATATATAGCCGATCGATCCTTCCATCTCTAGTTTCCAGTGGCCTTTGACACACACACACACACACACTGTTTACACACTCTGCAAACCTTCAGTTAATTAATTAAACAGTATATAACACCATTGAATTCACAGTGGATGAAGGGCTTGAGTAATAACTCCTGTGTGTATGCTTGTGTGTTGTGTCCACAGCCAGTAAGGTGGATGTGACTAAACATGGCATGCTGAAGTTCAGAGAGGAGAAGAGTCTACTGGGTCTGACCACCGGCAGCTTCAACGACAGATACTTCATGCTTAACCAGACTTCACTGAGACTCTACAAAGACGTGCGGGTGAGAAAAACAGATACTCACCAAAAGTATATAGACGCCCCTTTAAAAGTGCACCCATCCCTGATACAGGTGTTCACTTACATCACATAGCTTGTGTAATCTCCATCGCACAGCACTCACCAATAGAATGGAACACTCTGGAGCTGCTGCACTTGAGCCCAAGGTCACTGTGTACAATACCAGACATGTTCCAGGACGATATAAAGGAGCAGTTCTCTGGACTAATGATGCTCAGTCTAGTACATTTGGATGAGTTTAAATTTACCAACATCAGAATCACACATCAGTGCTCTGGTGAAAGCTGAATGCAATCAAATCCTCCAGCGTCAGGTCTTCCGACATCTAGTGTAAAGCCATGCCAGAACACAGGCTGTAAATCCAGCTGAGTATTATTTCTATTGCTTATTTTTCTCTTTCTCTTTCCCTCCGTCTGTCTCTCTCCAGAGCAATCGAGCTGAGAAGGAGTGGCCAGTGAAGTGTTTGAAAGTGTTCCAGGGCATCAAGAAGAAGCTCCGACCCCCCACCTGGTGAGATCACCCAAACTATACAGCATGAGAACTGAACACCAACCTGAAACTCTGCTCGAGTTCCACCAGTGTCCACTGGGAGGCAGTAGAGCCACACTACAACAACACATTCCCAGTTCACAAAAGAGCAAGTTTCGTTTGTTTGCATATAAAACTTATAGATTTGTAATCTCTCTCTCTCTCTCTCTCTCTCTCTCTCTCTCTCTCTCTCTGTTTAGTTGGGGTCTCACTGTCATCTATGAGAGTGAAAAAACAGAGAAGCAGGAGAAACAGCAGTGGTAAGCAGCTCTATCTGTGTGTGTTTGTGCTGGTTGGCATGGCAGTTTGTTGTATATTTTCCTTACCTTAGTTTTAGCCGTTATCAATCTATTCTAGATAGATAGATAGATAGATAGATAGATAGATAGATAGATAGATAGATAGATAGATAGATAGATAGATAGATAGATAGATAGATAGATAGATAGATAGATAGATAGATAGATAGATAGATAGATAGATAGATAGATAGATAGATAGATAGATAGATAGATACTTTATTGATCCTGAAAGAAATTTAGCAGCCAGTAGCAGTTGCAAACACAGTACAAAAAAACAATAAGGTATATAAAGAAGAATAAAGAATTCCAATAGTAAAAAAGAATATATACAAGAACATATGAATACAGACTATTCACCCTGACTGTAGGTAAAAAGGTAGTGCAGTAATAAATTAGGTAATGTGTAAGAGAAAAACGGGTATCAGTAGATACATGACAGTACTGGGATATTTATTAAAAATAAATAAATGTGCAAAGATTGTATTTAAGTAAAAGTTAAATAGTGTTAAATAGTGTCCAGGAGTGCAATTGTACAGGATGTACAGCAAAGTGTCAACTCTACTCCCCATGTTAGAGAGACTTGACGAATGAACACTGAGTTAAAACCAAATCTAAAGGGTGGCAGTGACCAAATCAAGATCTAGTCCCCTCTTTAAGACCAAATTTTAACTCTCTTGGTCTCTGCTGAGCTGATCATGACATTCAGCTTTACAAGTTGCCTTTGTTTGGTCTCTTATGATGATGCTTATAGCTGTTAGCACCAAGCTATTGATGCATTCATTAGGATTCAGATAATTTATTAGTAGCTTAATCATCGCTTGACAGCTAAAAGACTTAACCTTAGTTGGGACCAGCTGCTCTGAGGAGATACACAGTCACTTTAGCTGCTTATCACTGCAGACTGAACACTGAATCACACTGAACGCTGAATGGAGCTTCAAAACACGTAGGCATTTATTTACAATCTCTAATAAAATTAACTTATAATAAGAACTGAGGAGCTGTGAGGATAAAGCTACAACATTTGTTCCCTATTTAGCTTCCGTTGCTACTAAGCAAGCTGCTTCTACTGCTAACTTTATATGTTATTTAACCTGTAGTACAGCCAGCATGTGGTTTCCAAACATTGTGATCAGGTTTCTTCTATTTTAGACAGAATTCTCTTTACTTCCATTTTGCTTTACTGTTTATTGAGTAACAATAACAAGTCGAGTACAGAAATCCTGCGTCGAGTCAGAGTGTAAATATTGTACAATCCAAGTGAAGTCCAAATAAAAGTGTTCAGTCAAAATGAAATCCTACATCCAAGATGAGTCTGAAAATAAGTACTGCTGAGCCTCTGTTGTCAAAGACAGTGGACAAAATGTTTTCAGACCAGGCTTGAAACGCTTGGAGACTAAACTAATGCAGGGCTGTGATTAGTCAGGGTGTTCACAACATACAATTAAAATCAACAAGACAAAAACAGTTCCTCATTAGAGGAGCGTTCGCCTGTAAAAGGCCGCTAATATGATAACGACAGTAAGCAATGTATTATGCAGCCCTGCTGGAAGCCCCTGTATATGATGTCAGACAGTGGTCCTTCATTTCTGCCTCAGGCCTCAACACCACACAGCCACTGAAACAGTACTGATCTATCTCGAGTAACGCCTGACAGTAAAAACAGGCACTGAGGCAGGACAGGGTGTGCAGCGCTGAGGTGAGTCATGTGCAGCCATGATTCAGACGCTTAATTTTTCCTCTGACCAGTTTGTTGTGACTGCATCAAATGAGCTCGGTGCTACATTCATCGCAGATGCTGCTAAACGCTGTTTTGCTTAAGGCTGGGCAATATGGCCAGATATCCTACCACAACACTGCTCAATACTGATAGCTGTTATGTGTGTTGTCTTTTGCTCAGTTTGCTCAAAGAGTTTAAACCTTAAACTAAACGAAAAAGAATGTGTGCTACTAAAGGGGGTCTAGAGAAGCTGCATGTAATTTTATTATTAGTATTTGTATTTGCATTTCTAAGAAAACAAACATTTAGTATTGTAGATGGACCGATCAGTGTTTTTGAGTCCGATTCCGATCATCTTTCAATGCGATCGGCCAATAGCCGATACCGATCAAGGGCGAGGCTATATAATAATATTTTGAACAAGATTAGCATAAAATAAACAAAGTAAATCAAACAAATATCCACAATAGTGCAATCATTCAATTTAGACCCTTAATTTAAAACAAAAAAAGCTAATTAAATAATACAGTAAAAACTGCAGTCATTAAACTCAGACTCTGTTATTTTAAACTAAATCTGTAATCAATAAATGTAGAATATTGAATTGTTGCTGCTGTTCTGTTCAGATCTGGTCTGTATGGTGTTCTGGGTTATTAGTTTTGTGTTAGCTGCGTGTGCTAGCTCTGCTGTTTGCTGATACTCACTGTATTCAGCCACGGGTTTACTCTTAAAATCGTATTAGATTAGTAGTGTTAAATGTTTTTGTCTTGGTTCCCCAACAAGACACGGTTGATTTTAAAAAAAGGCTCTGGATGAGTCTGAGTCACATACGGCTACCAGACAGACGCAACGCAACACAAAGGAAAACTGTTCTCGCGAGGCGCGCCGCTTTAGTCAGTCTGTTGAAAATGAAAGGGTATGTGTTTCCACCTAGCGGTTGAAGTTGGAATTGCAGGGACCTGGCCAGAGGGGGTTTCAACGAAATGCTAGCTGAAAATACAGAAATTAAGCTCATTTGTTTAATGCCATTGATCGGCTAAACTGGAGAAATATCGATTACAAATTGGCCGATACATAGCCGATCGATCTTTCCATCTCTATTTAGTATCAATTAATGTTGACTGTCAAGCTAGTTCACGCTGTTGTAAGTGAATGGCTAGACTTCTACATTCTGGGTATTGGGAGAAAGGGAATTGCCACCTTCTAAAAAAACAGTTGTTCAGCTTCATGTTACAGGACGGATGAGAAGAACTGTAATCATTTTTATTAAACCTACCTAAAAAAGAAAATTATAATTTTAGCATGGCAGCAGTCACAAGTGTATTGTTTGTAAATAGTGTAAACAGTCTGCTACGGGTGATGACCTCTTTCTGCAGGGTGGTTATAAAGGCAAGGAAGGAAATAAAGCTGAAAATAGAAATAAATGGAAAATGAAGGTGAGGTCCAATTTCGAAGATCAAATTACTACAATTACAGTTTGAGAAACACAAACAGAAGCAGAAGGGACGGCGAGCGCAATACTAATGCAGAAATTGGATCCAAACAAGGAAAACAGGGCGGTTTAATGTTTCTCTGCCATAATGGAGGTAAAGATTAGGCCGGAAAACAAACTTAACAAGGCAGTTATTAGGATTTACTAACAACTGTGGATTATATGCTTTGTTGAACCTGTTTCTTTTTTTTATGCCTTGAAAAGATGCTGAAAATCACTGGCCACTATTAGACCCCCTCTTTTGTAGCTCCAGTTTGTGTGAGCCGTCCTCAAATGGTCTATTTCTGACCACAGGGCTCTTCGGTGGTGATTAACTGATCATCAAGAACTACAGTCTGTAAGTGTACGCTCATATAGTAGACCAATAAGGTTGGTTGGTGCTTTTTTACATTGGTAACGGAAGCTGTAACCTACATTTCCTGCACTGTTTTGATTGTGTTTACGTTTCAGCTCTGTAAGTAGAGCTGATCCCTTATTATCGAGCAGTTTAGGATTTTGTGGATAGATATAAGATTCACTTCTGTAATGTAAATTTTGATTATGGTTTTAAACATTATGTTCCTGAAATTTTGCAGCCCTAATTACATTCTTCACATGGTCTCCAACCTGGGGATATTTCACAAAGCAGGGTTTCTCAGGCTGATAACTTAAGCTCATGACATAATAGAAGAGCTAAGGAACGTTACTGGAATGCTTTTGGTGTATGTTATCCAGTACACCTGCCACTCTGTGTTGGGTGCTGTGGTCTAGATAGTTTTGGTTGGAGGACTATTCTCAGTCTCAGTTCATGTAACATTATGTTACATATAATGCGATGGATGTCTGGTTTCTATGACCACCAATGTGACTAGTCTGTGAGTTTCTCTACAACAGAGAAACCAATCTGGATGTCTCTGTTTACATAGTAACCATTTAAACATGCCATCACCACAGCTGTGTCTGATCTACTCACACCAGCACAACATCCACATCACCACGACCACGTCATAATCGCTGCAGTGCTGAGAATGATACAGAGAAACAGATGAACTACAGTCTTGTAGCTCCTATATGGTCAGTGAGTGTAGATACAAGGAGGTGAACTAACAGAGGTGGCTGGTCGGTGTTCTCTGCCAGCAAAGAAAACATAACGAACTGCTTTCAAACCATGAGTCAAGTGTTTATGTGCCTGTGTGCGCAGAATAAGTACATTCTCATACAAACACTGGCAGCCCGCACGCTGAGCCTCTCAGACAGCAGTGCTTGTGTTTGTGATGCGGAGGTGTTACGCATGATGTTTACATCCCTCAGAAAACATCATGGCCCCCCCTCCCGTGTTCCCCTTCCCCACGGAGCGATACACTGTGAGTGGATGAGTCACTTAGACAACAGGGTGGTAGAAATAACTGCAGAAACATTAAACGACGGCACCATGGCAGGGACTTAACGAGGCCACCGTGATGACTGGAGCGGAAAAGAGTGAGACTGTTAATGTGACTGATTTCCAGATCCGTTAGAAACGTGCTTTACTGTCACAGCACATTCAGGAAGGAAACTAAGACAAAAGAAAGCTACGTGACATGATTGTGAGATTGTGATTTTTGCTGATGCCAAAAAAATCGGTGACGGGTGCTGATCGATTATATAACCAGCTGTTACCAAACATGATAAATTCACTCCAGGCTTTAATCCACATAATCTTTACATGTACAGTGTAGAATTAGCCTGAGTTTAATGTTTTGTACTGATGAGCTTCGTACTGTCAGCTAAGCAGCACTGTCTGGGACAGCCTTTAGACAGCTGGGGTCTGTCTAGGCCAGGGGTCTGTCTAGTCCAGGGGGTGGCAACCCAAACGTTAGGTACCGTTTTGTCTCATTTCAACAGAAAAGCAAACCACCGTGGGAGCCACAACATTTTATGTGTATTTTATTGGTGTAACGTTTTAACATCTTGGCTTCAAATGTCTTGGTATGTTGTAGCTGTCCAATGAAAAACTCAATCTCCATAGCATCAACTTATAATAACTAAAATAATAATTTAAAAAAGTAACATTATTTTGAATATATATATATATATATATATATACATATACACACACCCCACTCAAGTTTGGAATCACAGTGAAATTGTTTTCAGTGGAGTAGTTTTCCTTCCTTAACACAACAATGGACTGACGGGTCTCTAAAGAAAGTTGTTTCTTTCTGGTCATTGTGAGTCGGTTAGCAAGTCATCAACTGCTGATCTTCAGATACTAAACTAACCTAGAATGTTGTTCCCTTTTATACTCACTTATTAGTAGAATGTTTTTCAGCTGTGATCACAATTGATCAAGAGTGTCCTAACAACCAATTAGTCCAATAACATCCTTAACTTGGATTGGTGGTCGTACCAGGAGATTTAGACAGAGGACTGAGAATTACTGATAATAGAACTATATGTAAAATAAGCCTCTATACAAAAACAGGCTTTAATACAAACAGTTTTATTCTTTAAAAATCATCTGATACACTGCTGCCGGGTTAAATTTATGTAAAAAATGAGAATCAACAAAACTGGAGACAGTAACAATATACTTATGTCCTGGTACAGGCTCGAAAAGCTGATAGATTAGTGTAACAACTTGCTGGAACTGTATATAAGTGCTACAGTGTTTTATGAATAATTTGTTTCTTTGATGGTTTATCCTGAGCTCAGGGAAAGCTGCATGAGTATACAGCTGACAGTAAATAGAGCTGTTAAACAGAGCTAACTGTTAGCATACTCCTTCCATGTGTAAGGTTAAGCTGGAGCAGAGACAGTCTTAAAAACAGTCATCCTTCAATAGCTAAACTCTACAATATATAATATAAAGATTACACTGCTAGCTTTTAGGGAACCAGAGATATATATACACCATAAACTCACACATTTCTATCTGACTGCACCTTAGATGGACGTTTTTGAGATCTGGAGAGCTGGAGATATAGAACTTGGGGAATATGAGAGTAACTGATTCTAGTCTTTTGGGTATTTTTAACCGGCGATGTTCAATATCTTTAAAGCACCAAACTCTATAGGTCAGTAGAGCCTTTCCAACAAGCTGCAGTGCTAACCATCAGAGAATCAGACCCCAGACTCCTCATCTGTTGTCTTCTCTGAGGCGTCCATATTGATAGTGCCCTAATCACCTGATCAGCAACCAGTTGGTATCAAGCTGAAAAGATCATAACCGAGCAGTAAAGACCACAAGTCAACCAGTCAGCTAGACATATGTGACCCGAACTAGAAGCCTTGCTCTAACAGTCAGTTTGACGCTGATGTATCAGTCAGGCTCTAGAAAGTGTGAGCGCATGAGATTTGAAGAACATTCAGGTCAGTATGTGCCTCTCCTGGCATTGAGACATGAACCATAATGCACTATGCTGGGAAAACTCTCTCACTACAGTTTCACACCAGTGTGTAAAGGGCTGACAAGTATGAATGTGTGTAAACATGTTTCTGTAAGCATTTATAATATTCTGTCTGTGGCTTGTTGACAAAAGGCCCAGTGAAAAAGAAGCTGTCTGTTAATCGCACCACTCTGGGAACTCTGCACAGCTGCCTGCTGTAAATAGTGTGGGATTGTTGACTTGGTGAGTCTCAACCTATTCTGTGGATTCTGCTCTGTCTCTCTCTGCAGGTACCTCTGCTGCGACACTCAGACGGAGATGAGAGAGTGGTTCGCTACGTTTCTGAGCATACAGGTTCGTTACCATCATTTCTCATAGTTCGTTCACTTGGGCCACAAATCCAGCTGCACAATGTGGGGCATTACTGAGACTACTGTCAGTGCACTCCGGCTCTAAAAACTGATCGGCTGGGCTGCGTTTCTAGCGCTGTTAAGTATTCAGTATGCACACATAAGGGCCGCAGGTTTCAGATAAATTTTGTATTGATGTGAAATATTAAAGGGCCCATATCCTACTTTTTCCCTTGAAGTCCCTTGAAAACTATTTGTATAAGAAATGCTACTGTGCCTTTCAAGACTAAAATATGTAAATGAGATCTGTTCTGATTAGCTGCTGTGTTTTTTATTTACAAGTAGTCCAAGCAGAAACGCTTATTATTACTTTGTTAGAGTGAGCGCAGCTAAACTCCGTAAATGTAAATGTGCTGTATTTTGACAATTCATTTAAACCAGGCCAAGTGTCCATATACAGCACCCGGGCAAGTCAGAGTTAAAAACTAGTTTTCTGAACAGTAATTCATAAATAAGGAGTTTTTGTTCCCCACACACACACACACACACACACACACACACACACACACACACATATATATATATATATATAGCAACAGTAGAAACATATCTTGTCAAGAATTTACCTACTGTTAATGAACTATACTGTGTAGCAGAAGACTTATTATTACTATTATTATAGCAATTAAAGTAAATCAATTAAATAAAATTACTTATTTATTACATATTAGTGTATTTACTGTGGTTAATGAGAAATTCCACTCTTTTCAAAATTCCTGCAAAGTCATTCTGATTTAGATTTTTTAAAATAATGGTGATGACAGAATAAAAATATTTTCTTTACTATCTAAATTACCTTTAAACCTAAACATTTTTATATATAAACATTAATGGTAAAATACCAGAAGAAATAAATTTTCTTCTTTTATATGTTGGAACCATTTTGCCCTACAGAACCCTGGATGTACACCTGTATCATGAAAACAATAAAAAAAAGCAAGTCAACCCTGTCAGGCAACGTATTTGTAACTGTTTCATGTAACATTACGTTACATGTAATGCGATGGAGGATGTCTGGTTCCTATGACCACCACTGTGATCAGCCTGTGAGTTTCTCTACACGAAAGAAACCAATCTGGATGTCTTTGTTTACATAGTAATCATTTAATAATTCACATATTTTGAAAAACTGAGAAATCAGCTGTACTGTACAGCTGGAGACTAAAGCCAGTCTGATGATCCACACTGTGTTGGCCATCCTCTAGCTCTTCATCAGTGGTCAGTTAGTTTTAGACCAGAGAGCTGACTCGTGGACCACTCTAACCTTACGATGGATGGGGTAGAAGGGGGCTGATAAACTGTGCAGTAACAGCTGGGCTAGAGTCTGTAACTGTACACCTACATAGTGGAACCACTAGTTTTCTAGTAAAGTATATATCAATTTAAATACGTAACGTTTGGATTATTTCTCTCCCTCAGCACGCGGGGTTGCTCTGGCCGGCGGAGTGGGTGAAATCTCGAGCTGCCAGCCGCTCAGCGCCGATGGACACTCGCCTTGGTAACGTCTCCCTCATTCCTCTCCGTGGCAACGAGAACGAGATGAGGAACAGCGTGGCTGCTTTCACTGCCGATCCCCTCTCTGTGAGTTTCATCAGCCAATCAGCACGGCCCCTGGACAATCACACAGCCAATCGTAGCCACTGACCCTTTTTAGCCCAGCCTCGTTTTTAGGCAGTAAGACTTTAAGGCTCAGTTTCTTGGTCAGGTTAGGTATCGAAATGCTCTGTTCCCTGCTCCGAAAATAGTCCGCCAATCATTTATTACTCCCTAATACGACACTGCAGACCAAGTCCAGAGTACTGGAAGCACATTGTGAACACTGCATAGTGTCCAAATAAACACCAGCCTCATACGTATGCCATCCATGAGTCACAGCTATCAGCGACCTAACTGACGCACAGCAGGCCCAATGCAGTGTGAAGAAATGATATCTAGGCAAGTGAAAGAGTCTTTAGTGTAGTTTATATGTCTGATATTTTTGGATTTCAGGAATTCAGTGTGACTTCTATTTCACAGAGTGCTGTTCAGGACTACGTTATTGGTTACAGATATAATATAACATTATAGTACTGAGCGTTCAAACATCAGACACAACAAGCTTAAGATGAAAGCCTGAATTCTTAAGCATTAGCTGCAAAATGTAATCAGACGTTAGAAACAAAGTGACAGTCTTTAAAAGTAATAATTACAGACTGTAACCTCTATAAAAACTTAAGTTCTTAGTAACAACACGCTGTTAAACCTTATCTGTAATAGTCCATCGCTGTTAGTGCATCTAGTCAAGTGACCGTCGTAATCTAGTTTTCCTGCTGCGTCATTTAAGGTGGAAAGGAAATTTTAAATAAAATAATGGTGAACAGGTCTGAGTCTCATATTAAGATAGATAGATACTTTATTGCTCCCAGAGGGAAATTCAAGATCTCCACATTTAACCCATTCGTGCAGTGAAACACTCACATATACACACCCTAGTGGCAGTAAGAACATTTGCCTAGAGCGGTGTGCAGCCCTACCACAGCACCCAGGGAGCAGTCAGGTGTTAGGTACCTTGCTCCAGGGCACTCCAGTCGTGTCCTGTTGGTTCCTGGGATTGAACCAGCAACCTTCCAGGCTTCGGTCACAAGCCTGGTTCCCTAACCTCCAGAACCTAACTGCAGTACTGTTTAGGCATGACTAGGTCAGACTTTAATTTCATGCCCATGCAGGAGCCCCACTTCTGTGTACTAGACCATTAAAAAACAATAATTTAGTAAATATACTCCTAATAGCAACAGTATTATAAAGTCTCTATAAAATCTGCAGGAGTATAAAAAAACAGTCGAGCTTCCACATCGCTACTAATATCTTTTTATTTCTGCCTTTATAGATAAGTTTATTATACAGTGCTGAAAAAAATAAACAATAAGAAATTCTGAAACAATAAGAAATTCAATAAGAAATTCTGTTTGAGATTGCTGAACGACTTGACACATTATGGCTCTGTTCAGACTGTCAGCCCACTTTAGTTTTTTTGCATATCCAGACTGAATCCAGACAGATTTTTGATAGTCTGACAGCAAAAAACTACATTAAATCCAAATGTTGCAGACTGGATCTAAATCACATTTGCAGATGGTCTGAGATGCTGATTTGAGAAATGAATTTGCTGCAGTCTGAACACAGCTTATGAGGCAAGAGTTTATTTAGGCATGTAGGCATGCACAGTGCTAATTGTTGTACATAAGCTTCCATATCGTTAGCTACATTAGCATTGACCGATACTAAAGAAGCAAACCTCACACGCCAAATGTCTTCGCTGACTGATCTGGGATAAGTGGTCTCTTGTTAACATTTTGTTTTTGTCCTGGTTCTTTAAGTAGATCCAGTCTGCCAAGGTCCTGACAGTTGCGCGAGTGCTAATCTAACCTATGAATAGAGCAGGACATTATTACAGAGTAAGACTATTACCCACTTTCACTCAGTGGCTGTGTGATTACCCATGAGCCTTCACTCTTGTGATTCACTGTTAACAACACTCCACTTGCGGCCCTCTGCGCACACGTAGTCCTGCAGGACATTATTAAGTGTTTTTATCAGACGAGCCGTGAGAGCCGCCAGTGCAGAGTTGCTTTTCTTTTGCTTTATCTGATCTGGGGGGACGAGGGGATTTTCACTATGTGGGTATTATGGTATGCAGAAGTTTGGGCACCCCTGCTGAAATTTGTTACTGTGAATAGTTAAATGAATGGAAGATGAACTGATTTTCCAAAAGCCAGAAAGTTATAAATTCTGTTTCAACAGTCAAAGCAACATTAGTGTACTTTGTATTATTTTGAGTAAAAAAAAAAGAAAAGGAGCATCTTGCTCAAGTTTAGGCGTCCCAAGAGATATGAGCCCTCAAATAACTTTTAACATGATGTCAGACATCAATCAGCTTGTTGTGGCTTTGGCTTGTTCAGTCATTGTTGGGAAAAAGTGATGAAATCTCAAAGCTTTACAAACACCATTCCTCAAACCTCGTCCCAACAATCAGCAGCCATGGGCTCCTCTAAGCAGCTGCCCAGAGACCATTAAAATAACTGATGGCCACAAAAGCCTGAGAAGTTACAAGAAGATAGCAGAACGTTCTCAGGTAACCAGATTGGTGGATGTCAAGAGCCTGGAAGAGAGAACTGCAGGTAGAATTGATAGACTGATCTACTACGGCACAAATATGATGTTTGTGAAACGTTTCCTGCGTCCTCACCACAAAATTCAGCATCAGGAGTTTGCAAAGGAACATCTAAACAAGTCATGTGGACTGATGTAGTTAAAACTGAACTGTTTAGCCAGAATGACCAATGACTGGAACAAACTGGTGCAAAAAAAAAAAAAAGAACACCTATCCAACTGGGTGCCGCTGACCATGCAGGGTGCCCAAACGTGCTTCAGGCCCTTTTTCTTTTTTTTGTAAATTTGAAACTATAAAGACAGAAATTAAAAATAAATATTGCTTAAAATATATTTTTATTTATGTTTTATCTTTAACTTCATGTCTTTTGGAGATCAGATAATCTTTTACTGGCTTAATTATTCACAGTAACAGAAATTTCATTCAGGGGTGACAGAACTGCCACTGTATATACAACTAAACTATTAATATAATATTAACTCATCATGTTCAGATGGGGCTTTCAAGTGGTTTGCTGTGCAAAAGTCAGAGACCTCTCTTCATTTATAAAATTTCAAGTCAAAACAGCCGTAGAGCACAAGTTACACATTGTTTTAATGAAAACTGAGATTGGAACTATATAGAGATACAACTATATAGTAGAGCTGGAAGGATTGATCGGCAATGTATAGGTGTTGGCCAATTTTTAATCAAAATATGTGATCGGCGATCAATCGATATTTCTCCAATTTAGCCGATCAATGGCGCTAAACCAATGAGCCCAATTTCTGTATTTCCAGCTAGTGTTCCATCCAGGAAGCGGAGCCCTGCGTGAGACCCCCTCCAGCCAGCTCCCTGCAATTCCTATTTGAACCGCTAGGTGGAAATACATACCCTTTCATTTTCAACAGACTGACTAAAGCAGCGTCCTCGTGAGAACAGTTTAAGTGTTCACCGCATGTACAGAAAGAAAACATCGTCCGTCTGGCAGTTTGTTACCGTATGAGACTCAGACTCATCCAGGACAGTTTATAACATCTGTACAGTAACATCAGCGTCTCTCACGGAGAAACCAAGACAAAGACATTTAACTACTAATCTGATACACACTTCAGAGACACCACACACTGAATACAGTGAGTATCAGTAAACAGCAGAGCTACACACACAGCTAACACAAAACTAACAACCCAGAACACCTACAGACCAGATCTGACCGGTACCAACAGAACAGCAGCAGAAACAGCCAGAGAGCTAAAGAACCACAGCCAGAGTGATTGAGTTTATAGTTCTAGATAAGCAGCTCTTCTCGGCTGTAGAAGACGTTCATTCTGCTTCTTAATGTTCCACCTGGATCCACGCTCTGCTGTTCCTAGTAGAGATACTTTTCAGATGTGGCTCTTCTGGAGCTTATCAAGCAGTTTACACCCACATAGAACAACTTCTAATTTAGTTACAAATATTATACTGTTTCAACCAGTTTCGACCATGTTTCATGTTTCTAATAATATGTAGCCCTGTCGTAGCATACGGCCCGGCCTCGATCGGTATCGGCTAACGGCCGATTGCACTGAAAGATGATTGGCGATCGGAATCGACTTTAAAAACGCTGATCGGTCCATCTCTACTATATAGAGATACAGAGAAAATAGAATTACTATCAAGTACTGGGGCCAGACCTGGTAGACCTCCACAACTGATAAACAGCAATTCAACCTTTCAGAACTGGAGAACATCAAGCTCCACTCTTGCTTCAGATCTGAGAACATCCACAGGTGTTTCTGCACATGATTCGAAGCGCTGTGAGAAGATCAGTGCCAAAAGGATGTGTAGCTGTTCAAGAAGCTCCTCAAGTACAAACAGGACCATACACACAACTAACAAACTGCTGTTAATCTCAAAACTATGGACTGACCACCCCAGAGCTTCAACACCACTGAATGTGTTTGGGGTTATTTGGATGGTGAGACCAGAAAATGCTAAACCAGTTTCTAATACTGAACTTTGAAGGCAAGTTTGTATAAGACACTAAAAGGGAGACATCTGAAAACAGTGGTAGATGTAATAAAGTTCTGGTTGTGGAGTTTTTGTCATTTCCTGTTAGAATATCTTTCTGCTTTTTCTTCTGATACTGAAAAAAGAATAACTTGTGCTTAATGGCTGTTTTGACATGAAATGAAAGATGATGTCGTACTTGTGCCCACTAAGTAGTGTGTGTATATATGTAGTGTGTGTATATATACACAGACTATATGTCCAAAAGTATCCAGACAGCCTTTCAGCTATTTTAATGTCACCCACTGCGCAGCTTGTATAATCACTGTACCAAAAAGCCCTGCCCAATAGAACAGGACACTGTGGAGCAGGTACACATGAGCCTAAGATCATCACATCCAATGTAAAGCGTGGGCTAGAGTAATAAAGCCCCCAGCACTGGGCTGTGATCATTATCCAACATCAGTGCCTGACCTCACTAATACTCTATCAAATCCTCACAGCAGTGTTTCAACTCAATACTCAGATACTCAATATCAAGTGTACAGTTTTCTTAGAGGAGGAGATATTTTCCTTTAACAGCTTCACTTTAGAAGATAGACTGAAGGTGTCTACAGACTTTTGGACATATAATACGAGCCGATAAATCAGACATGATGTCTCTGTCTGGAGGTGGAGGGTGTGTGATGAGGACTTTAGTGTTAGTTAATAACAACAAATGTGTGTGTGTGTTTATGTATGTATGTACGTATGTGTGTGTGTTTATGTATGTGTGTACATATGTATGTGTGTATGTATTGTGTGTGTGTATGTATGTGTATTATGTATGTATGTGTGTGTGTTGTGTGTATATTATGTGTGTATGTGTGTATTGTGTGCGTGTATTATGGGTGGGTGTGTGTATTATGGGTATGTGTGTGTGTGTGTATTATGTGTATATGTATGTATTGTGTGTGTGTGTGTGTGTGTGTGTGTGTTATATATATATAATGTGTGTGTGCATTATGTGTGTGTTTTTATATATATATATATATATATATATATATATATATATATATATATATATATATATATATATATATATATATATGTGTGTGTGTGTGTGGTGTGTATATGAATTATGTTTGAACAGATACTGATTATCATATATTGATAAAGAAACCAGCGTGTATGTGTGACACTCTTTCCAAACCTTCTATTATTCCCTCTCTCAAAGCATTACTCTCCCTCTAATGTTATCTTTATTTTCTCTGTTCTTTATCTGTTTCTCTTCCTTTCCCCATTTTTTATCTCTCTCTTTCCATCTTTCTGTCTCTCCATTCTTCTACTTCTCTCTCTTTCAATCTTTCTCCTTCTCTCTTACCATCTTTCTCCTTCTCTCTTTCCATCTTTCTCCTTCTCTCTTTCCATCTTTCTCCTTCTCTCTCTTTTCATCTTTCTCCTTTTCTCTCTTTTCATCTTTCTCCTTCTCTCTCTTTCCATCTTTCTCCTTCTCTCTTTCCATCTTTCTCCTTCTCTTTTCATCTTTCTCCTTCTCTTTTCATCTTTCTCCTTCTCTCTTTCCATCTTTCTCCTTCTCTCTCTTTTCATCTTTCTCCTTCTCTCTTTCCATCTTTCTCCTTCTCTCTCTTTTCATCTTTCTCCTTTTCTCTCTTTTCATCTTTCTCCTTTTCTCTCTTTTCATCTTTCTCCTTCTCTCTTACCATCTTTCTCCTTCTCTCTTTCCATCTTTCTCCTTCTCTCTTTTCATCTTGCTCCCTCTCTCTCTCTCTCCCTCTCTCTCTCTCTCTCTCTCTCTCTCTCTCCATCTCCATGGGCGTACATAACACTACTTTTAAATTCTAACAGATTTCTATATGTGTTTTGCCGGGAGTGCTAACAGAGAGTATTAAGGTGTTTTCACACTCTGACCGTTTCAGTGTCTGAAGGTGTGAATACTTGCTAAGATACTTCAGAAACCTCAGAACATCGAAGATCACTCGGATATACAAACCAGGAGAGACCATGGATCCACGTGAACTAACAGAGAAATAAGAAAATTGTGTAATTCTTCTTCTAAACTTGTTTGTTTCTCCACCAGCTGTTCAGAAATCTATGACCGAGGAGTAACCTGTCAGGTAAGAGGCTTAACTCTGTCCAGTCCAAGAAGCATTTAAGTTTGATAAGATTAGATGCTTTGTCAGATATAATTCAGGGTTCCTACAGAACCTTAAAGCATCTTATGATGTCCTGAACATACATGCAGTTATACATTTCCATTCCTACTGACAATCGAAGGCTGACCAGCTCTGTGTCAGATATTTATCAGTGGATGCCACAAACAATTGTTAAACAAAAAAAAAACCTGAAATACTGATTCTCGGTACCAAAACTCATTAAAAGCTTTAGCTTTATATAGTAAACCTGAAGAAATTTGGGTGTGATCCTAGATCTTAGACTAAAGTAGCTTATCATCAAAGAAATGTTCAGAGCGATGCAGAAAAACTTGTGTTTGTTACAGCAGAGTCTCTAACTGGAGTTCCTAAGAAAACAATCCATCCTTTACAACGCATACAGAACGACATAGCTCAGATCCTAACAAAAACATAAAACAGCTCATATCAATCAATCAGTCAATCAACCTTTACTTTCTATTTCACAGAAATATGTTGAGGGTGACCATCATTTTCTATGCAGCTGAGCATTTACAATTTAAAGGGACTGAAAGAAATTAAAATGGAATTTAATCAGGTTAAAACTAAAATGATCATAATTACATACATTCATAGTGAAATCATACAAGATCGTTAAGATAGTTAATGTTATTTGTAGACATCATAGATGAGATATAAACTGGCCTGGCATTTGCTATTCATGTATCATTTAGAATTTACTTTAAAGTTCTGTAACTAAACTGTAAAGCTCTAAATAACCACAAAGCTCCTAAATCCTTGTTTATGGTCTCAGATCTGCAAATACCTGCTGTAAAATACAGAAAACATCTACTCTTTCAGTTAATCTTCTTCCAAACTGTGTAACTCAGTTCCAACTTCAAGCGTCTTTTAATAAACATGTGAAAATGTGCCTCTTGGTATTTAATTAAAAATTTGCCTCTCTGGTATTCATATTTTTATTTGATCTGTTACTGGCTTATATAATTTTAATTTATTACTCGCAGTGTCGTCTTTTACTGTTAACACCTGTCAGAGTAAAGTAGCTTTCGCTGCCACCAGTTTTAAAAGCAATCTATAAATAGAACTGAACGTTGTTCTTCTTAATATTACTATTATTATTACTGGCTGTCTTAGAGTTAAAAGGTCTGTCCCCAGCATATTTCGATGGATTAGACATTGGTTAAAATAAGATGGATCCAGTTTTGGTCCTTTCTTTCCTTGTTTACTCGATGTTGCTGTGAGGAGCGTTTTCAGAAGGTAACAAACGGGCCTGCAGAAGGTGTAAACCACCTCATATCAGCTGCTCCAGCGTTTAAGCGACAGTCTGGGGGTCTCCACTGTTGTATATTCCACTTCACAATGCACCACACGCTTTCAGTAGGAAACAGGTCTGGACTGCACCTGCACACTCGTGTCATGAAGCCACACTGTTGTAGCACATTGTCTTTCTGGGCGTCAACATGTGCTGTAATTAAGTTGACTGAGTAAAATATTAAACTTATTAATATTTATCTGATCAATAATAATTGCACACAGTCCTGGGTTTTTTGCATTCCACCTTTTGTTTAACCGAACATGTTTAAAAGTTCAGTAGTGGTCATGTGTGGGGATCTTAGTCTCTTGCTGAGGTTCACAAGAAACAAATCAATACATTAACTACATTCATCAACTGTTACTAGGAGATGTTACCACAGTAACTCTCTTGCCCGCCCCAGGGGGCTCGGCTATTTAACGCATTTTGCTGTAAAACGTGCTCTTATTTTTGCAGCCGAACACTAACATATGATTTCTGTCTCTCCGCAGCTGCAGGTCTTCAGAATGCCGGTTCATGGCCAACCCTACGTAGATCATTCCAGGACATATGAACCCGGTGGACCAGTAGGAATATGTTTTCAACATTCTGGACTACATGAAATTTAGAGGTCCATGTACAGTCGTCGACTTTGTCTTTCTACACGCCTACTAGGAAAACGTTTTGATTCACAGCTCCAGCTGCACTCCGGTTATTATTTTCTGGAATTAGTTCCTGCACCTGAACTACTGTGTCACGTTTTGGGGTGAAGTTTAAGAAACCAAGAAACCTCCTTCACATACACAGCCCTGGTGGATTTTGGGATCTTCTGTAAGTGTTTCTCAGAGAAGGTTTACTGGATCTCTGTGTTATGGATTTGGACCTGCTGAACTGTTCTACATCACTCCATGGTTGTTCTTTATCTGAGAGCAGTACAGTCACTAGGGCTGCACAATAGAAAAATACTAGTTCTGCAGTTTAGATCACTAAATTATCACTCGATTTATTAAACCTGCATAGGCTTGATTGTGATTGGGCTGATGCGTATTGCCTACTGGGCTGGCCTGAACAGCATATTATAGGTTATATTACTTTTAGATGTTTTAGAACCATCCTTACGCATATTGTATTTGTAGTTTTATAAGTTTGTGACAAATATTTGAAACTTGTTATGGCACATAGTTATTTACTTTGTTCATTTTCTAAATATGTTAAAACCTCCCAACAGAAATTGTGCACTAAAATTTAATTTAAGTTTTTAAAATGTTTTTCAACCACTGAACCACAAAGGAGGGCAAGGTCCTTGGACCTATACTGAGGGAGTCAGTAATGGGTAGTTGAATGCCATGTTATAATAATCCAAAAAACCCTTAAGAATATCAACAAAACCTGATGCTCAGTCTACTACATGCGTTCAAAATATATCCAACAGGCAAGAACAGTGTTATAAACATACTGACGATAGCACGAAGGAGCTGAAATCATCCTGGTGTATTTGAAATGATTTATCATCCATAACAACCTCTCTTATTTTTAGTGCATGCTGAAATTATCAAATTTCACATGCTGCAAAGAAATGGCATCTCTTCAAGTGAAATAACAAAAGTAAGCCAATTATAAGATTATTTAACTCGCATGTGAACTTCTTCTGTTTTAAGTCACTGTAGTACGTCAGATTACCTCACTATACCGGCCAGTGTTGTAAGAAACATGCTTTAAAAAAATCTCCCAATATACTGAAACAATCTGACTTTCTAAAATGAGTATCTAAGTATTAGAAATATTGATATATTGATATCAATTTGTTCATTTTACCTGTTAGTTGTGCTGTACAAATTGTACCCTTAATTGTTTTTTAAATGTGCAGCGTGTTTATTTTTTGGCACCTTCGTCTTCAGTGGCGAAATGGAAAGTGCATTCTTATGTGCAGGTGATGTTGATCCCTGGTATGAATTTTCCATATCGCCGCTGTCCAACAAATAACATGTATCCTCATTTTTGTCGATTTTAAGTTTTCTACATCATTTGAACACACCAATGGCCATTTACACTGTGTGAAAGATTTATGACTAATGGACCAATAGTAGTGCTCCAAAATAGCTTGGAAATAATTCTGGTTCCATTGACTTACATTGAAAGTAAAGTATGTTTTTGTTCTCTCCTGTAAAGTTGCAATTTTGGAGAAAATAGTTTTTCATTGGACAGCGATGATATATTATTTCTTAAGAACTTTTCCTGATTAAATATAGTTTGAACTATAATATGTGTGTATCATAACAATCTAAAGCTTCCAAATACTAAAACAGAGAAACTAACACAGGCATAACTATTCAGATTGTTCTGGCCAGCCCTAAAGGCCACTGTGGAGATTAAGCAACAACAAACCGTGCAGCCCTAATTCCCTGTATTCTAAATGAGTCTACAGTGTGTCTGTACACGACTGTGTAAATGTATATCTGCTGTTACTTTGTTCTCATTTACATTTATATTTTAAATTGTGCATTACGGAGGCAGTACATTTGAATTTAGTTCATATTTAAAGGAAACACTTAGGGTTGGTGAAGAGGGTAGCTGCAGGACTCTAGAGGAGCTGTTACTAATCGTTAGCATCTTAACGCATGTATATGGACCTGACACACCGACACAGCCACTTCATATTCAGCTTCTCCGTGGGGGTCGCACACACACACACACACACACACACACACGCGCAAACACTTGCTTATCCCTTCCCTAAGCGCTGTCTCTCCAGATTAACTTGCTGATTTTTAACGTTGTATTAAATTATTTATTTTTATCTTCTTTTGTTCTGGATGGTCAGCTACTATCTCGTCCTCTCCGGTGCCCCAAAGGCACGAATCACAGGTTCCGTGTGTGTGTGTGTGTGTGTGTGTGTGTGGTCATGAATGTACCTGCGAGTGTGTGTGCACGTCTCTGGGTTCTTGGTTTGATTTCTTGACTCCTTTATACAGCTGTTTGCAAAAGTTTGACAATATTTAGTTGACTTTGGTGAAAATAAGTAAACACATCCTCTACAGGGCGCAAACTCTTTCTGTTTCTTTGCTCAGTTTAACAAATTGGAAAAACTAAGTATAACAGCATAACATTATATTATGTTTTTTTTTGTTCTAGTATGTTAAATTCAACCAATAAACAGTAACGTGTATTAAAACACACACAAGTGTGTTCTCCGTAGAGGATGAGCCAACTTATTTTTGCTCTTAAACTTTTGCACATGACTGTCATGCGCCTCACGACAGGCTGGAATAATCAGATGTTCTTCTGCAATCACTGTGTTTGTAAATGTTTACTAGTACGAGAGTTATGAAGGAATACTTTAACATGAAATCTCTCATCTAACACGGTTAACATGCTCCAAAAACTAGCCCAGCTAAATTGGTAATCCTACCTTTGATTTCTCAGTCAGCCATGCTGGCGTGTATTATCTCTGCTCATTGGCTGCCAATCTGCAAAACTCTACTGTCAAGCCAATCAACATCCAGAAGCTTGAAAGGCTGCGTGGAGTAGATTCCACTGGAGCACCACCTGCTGGGAAATACGTAAATCCACTTATATATGAAGTTGACTTGTATAACATGCTAAGCTGAAGTGTACTGAAAGGTTATAGGCAAGTCTAGACTGGTGAATTTCATTTCTTCAAGTAAAAGATCCTGTTCTCGTTTGTGAAACTAGTCATCCATGGCTGTGTCTCAAATCCTACTGAGCTCCTACATAGGCAGCATTTTACGTCATAGTATGCGCTCCCGACATGTAGACTGTCCCAATACTTACATACCTTAAACATGCTGTCTACTGAGAAACCTTATTTAGACCTGATTTTAAGGAAGCATCGAACGCTTCCTCAGCCGCTAAGACAATCCCATGATGCACCGCAGGCAAATCTAAGAGCAGTGAAGTGGTTTTAAAATGTGAGTTATTTTGATTCTCTCTGGAGTTTTAATGTGTTTCTGGTCATATAATCACACAAAACAGTATTTTATTATCAACTCTGTAACGAGTCCTTCACCATTTACACTTTATACTCCAGACATTAGCATTTATGCTAGCGGATTTTTAAGCCTCCAGCTGTTGTTTTGGATGCCGGCCGGTAGCTTAGCAGCCACCTAACCCACGGGTCACGTGCAGTGGGCGGGAACAAGCCGTGACGCAGTCTCTCTTCTAACTAGAGTGGCTACTTAAACAGCTGCCTACGTAGTCAGTGCCTACTTAGACAGCTCACTAGGTTTTGAGACAGACCCCATATGTGTCTGCTATTCAGTCCCATCAGGTTATAAAGTTAAAGCTGTGCAATAAGCAAAGTCAGATTATTAACATCACAAACAGACAAACAACTCATAAAAAGGCTGATGATTGCGCCTCAAATGATGTCGAAATCAACACCTTACCGCTTAAGTTATGATGACATTAGTAAAAAATTCATTCAGATCCTCAGAAGACACGTCTTTCATTAAGTTTCTCTGTTTTAAAGAATTATCTTTCCTTTATCCACTTAGGGAGCCGAATCGCAACCGATGCAACAGTTTGTTTCTCCGCTCACTGCATGCAGTTGCACATTTCCACCAGAGATGGCACACTTGCTGAGATAACAATCTTGACTCACAGAACTAGTTAACATTTAGCATTAAACGATATTAATTGTCATTTAATTGAACATATTCTGTCGTCTTTAAAATTCTAAGGAGCACGTTGATTATGCTAACAAGTCAGATCCTTTAAAGGCTCATTTATACTCCCTCTGCATGCGTTTCAAGCGATATAACCGTAACTGTCCATGTACTTCTCTGCGTCAGTTCTATTGATATGGTTATTGAGCAACACTTCCAGTAGAGGGCAGTTAGGAGTAAATCAAACATGGTGGTAGTGAAGAAGCTCGTAGTTTTTACGTAGTTTTTCGTAGCATTTACTTCAAAAAATGACAAAAAAATACAGTTTGTCTCTGCGCTGCGTCAAAGTTACATCATGGTGAAAAATTTCTAACCATCTCGCAACCGATCTTCAAAAAGCCCCGCCGTTTCTTCTTCGTCATGTCCAAATGGAAGTAGTCGCATCTTGCACTGCCCCCATAGTCTCCTGCAGTATTGCTCCATCCCGTCCGTATCCGTAAGCTTTCCAAAAAACATGGAAACTACGTACAAAATGAACGCAGAGTGCGGACAGAAAGCTCTGTGCTTATCCGTATCCGTATTTAACGTAGAGTATAAAGGTTAGTAAAATGAATTGTTCGAAAATTAAGTCACGCGCACAGAGAAAGTAGTTCCGTCAGGATTCGCTTTTCATTGTGGTATTTGCAGCCCAGCTAGTCTAAAGAACAACAAACTTTGATGTGAACTGATTTCCAGTGGTTTTGTAATGAAAACCAGTAGGTCTTCTGGGGTTCTAGCTAGGTCTCTAACAGTTAATTTAAGCCGTACCAGGTTCTGGTTAGTTCTTAGGAGTGTTAAACAGCGACAGCAACTCACGACTCCTTACTGCAAGACTGTAAACTGATACATACAAAAACACAATAGAATGTCTTTGATTTGGAACATATAGGCCTGCAAACACAAATTAGTGCCACCGTAAATGTGGTTTTGTGTCTTTTTTGGTATTTTTGGTGCAAACTGAAGGCGTAGCTTCAATAGTCAAAGTCTGCCAATGCATTTTAGAAATTAAAATGTAAATTTTATACTCTTTATTTCGGGCTGTTAATAAATGTATCATTGACTATGAAGAATGTTTTCTTATTTAACGTATTAACATGTTTTACTTGAAGAAATCACATTCACCAATAAGGGTCAAGTGAATAAAAGTTGAAAGACCAGTGTAAGTCTCAGATCAGTGTAAAGCCCACCAATGTGGTAGTCCAGGGCTCCTATAGGCGAACAGGGTCAGGCAGAGGAACAGGACTAGAACAATCTGGCTGAGATTAGCAAAGATAGACTCTCATGAGCTTCCATATGGCCAGCTAAGGGTTCAGAATAAGGAAAACAATTCTACATCATGTTATTGGATTAGTCTGGGAATTCTCCAAAACCATTTTATTGCGATCACTACAGCTGTTAATAGAAACGTTGCTGTTTACGTATTAGCACGGTTGCTGATGTTGTAGCTGTCCTAGGTTTGGTTGTGTCCCAGAGCCCTTGAGAGAAAAGTACAAAAGTAAAGTTCTTTTTCTTATTCTGTGCCGTCTAAAAGCCAATAGGAGGTCCACAAATCTTTTCCCCATATCTTATGTTATTATTAGCCCACACATTACAAATAAAGGACCAATATTTAGCAAAAATATGTGAAAGATGAGAATAGGTGAAAAAAAGTTATATTATTTTTTTTTTTAGAAGTAGCTATAAATGTATGAAGGACAAGCGTATCTGTGAATGGTTCAGGAGTGGAACGTTATTGGACTACAGGCTGAATTATCTTGCAGTCGGACTTTTAATACCAGGAGAAAAATATTTTTAAAACTTATCTACATGTAATAGGTTATTAGTGGGTCCCTGATGGTCCTTGCTGGGTCCAGTTATCCGGCTTGTATGTAGCGTGTTTTTATAGATGGTAATAAACGAATATATTAAGGAAAGCGAAGCGCTATGTTTTAGCTTTTACTTTCCACTTTAAATCTGTGTGTACTTTTTATAGTGTTTATTTACGTGTTGTTTGTTTTGTGATAGCAGTTGCAATTCCTTCTTTTTAAAGACTTCATGGTGAGATTTAAAAATATGTTTATTCAGTTTAACCTGTACAGATTTACAAATGTTTAATCCCTCTGTGAATATTAATTTGATAGAAAGAAATTAAAACAATCAAGAGATTATCTTTGTGCTGTTTCAATTTTTTATCTACACTATTGCAATATCATATATTCTGATTCTGATACACATCAAATAATGGTATCTTGTCAAGATAAGTTATGTTAAGTCTGGACAGTATTGTTTTAAGATTGTTAGAGACTTATTTTATTATTTAAATCATTTTTAAACTTTATCATTTATTTTCAGTGTTATAAATAAGCCAAATTGTCTAACTGTACTGATGCAGCTAATTCTTCCCGTTTCCTGTCTATTTCTTTTAATAAGCAACATCATCTGCCATCATCTAAAAGGAGCTAAATTGGCTTATTAAAACATTTATAATAAACTCTTAACAGTTAAGCTAAACTATAACAAAAAGTAATATATATATCTTATATGGAGGTCAATTTATTGTAGATCATTACAGAAAAATGATACAATGCTCCATCTTACAGTTAGCACTCAAGCCTAAGATCACTATGTGCAATGCCAAGCGTCATCTGGAGTGGTGTAAAGCTCCACCACTGGACTCTAGAGTGATGTAAAGCGCTGCCTCTAGAGTGGTATAACACTCCACCACTGTTGTAAAGCTCTACCACTGGACTATGGAGTGGTGTAAAGCTCCGCCACTGGACTCTGGAGCGGTGTAAAGCTCTACCACTGGACTATGGAGCGGTGTAAAGCTCCGCCACTGGACTATGGAGTGGTGTAAAGCTCCACCACTGGACTCTGGAGCGGTGTAAAGCTCCGCCACTGGACTCTGGAGAGGTGTAACGCTCCGCCACTGGACTCTGGAGCGGTGTAAAGCTCCGCCACTGGACTCTGGAACGGTGTAAAGCTCCGCCACTGGACTAGGGAGCGGTGTAAAGCTCCGCCACTGGACTATGGAGCGGTGTAAAGCTCCGCCACTGGACTATGGAGCGGTGTAAAGCTCCGCCACTGGACTATGGAGCGGTGTAAAGCTCCGCCACTGGACTATGGAGCGGTGTAAATCTCCACCACTGGACTATGGAGCGGTGTAAATCTCCACCACTGGACTATGGAGTGGTGTGAAGCTCCACCACTGGACTATGGAGCGGTGTAAAGCTCCGCCACTGGACTATGGAGCGGTGTAAAGCTCCGCCACTGGACTATGGAGCGGTGTAAAGCTCCGCCACTGGACTATGGAGCGGTGTAAATCTCCACCACTGGACTATGGAGTGGTGTGAAGCTCCACCACTGGACTGAAACGTGTTGTCTGGAGTGATGAATTACACTTCACTATCTGGCTGATGTAGGAATCTGGGTTGGGAGGACAAATCCAGGAGAAGGCTGTGATCGGCAGAGTCCTGACCTCGAAAACCTTTGGGATGAACTGAAAAGTGGACTGTGAGCTTCCAGCCCAACATCAGTATCTGACTTTGCAGACATTTTTTCATCCAGTACAGTTATACTAAGAAACTTTAGATGACTGCGATTAGGAGCTACATCTAAATGAAAAAGATTGAACTTTTTTTGCTTCAAGTAGAATCTTCACCAAAGTTTGCCATATTTTTCCACATGTGTTGAATGTCAGGTGGTGGGTGAAACATCTGATGTACGTGTACAAGCAGTTCACCATTATTGTGGTTACACTGTGTCAGACAATAAGATTTTCCAGCATCATATAATCTTGCCACGTGAAAAGTCATCATGTAACTAAAAAAACATTTTCCATCAATAATTTTTTGGCTTTTCAGCTTTAGTGATATCTTAAGTTTCTGTCTAATTTCACCTTTTTTAATATTCCAAAATCTTGTAGAATCTTTTACAGGTAGAACAGAAAATCTAAAAGCTGCCAAAAGAGGACCAACTCTAAATTAATGAACATGGGTTCGGAATGGGACGTTCAACAAGCTCACACAGATGTCACGGTCAGTTGGCCCGCAATGGTTACGTGTAGAAACCAGATGAATTGTTTATTAGTGTATTCATTAATAAATGAAGAAAGCGAAGAGAGCTTCACGTAAACAAAAAGGGCGTTGTCGTACACACTGTTACACTGTCGTACTATACTGATACCTGTAAGGTAGGGGTGGGCGAAATGGCCCTACAATAATATCACGATATTTCATGGTATTTTTGCGATAACGATACTTTTGGCGATACGACAAAACATTAAATAAAAAAACATACTTCAAGAATACACTACTGCAACAAAATAAAAATTAAATGTAATTATTGCATACGATATGATATGGCACACCCCTAACTGATATAAAAAAAAATACAAGAATTTTCATCAGATTGTAACAGAAGTCAATGATCCAGAATGTCACAATACTAAATAATGCACTCCAAATATCTCCATATATCCAGGACTGAAGTAAAGTGAATGATACTGGAGATAAAATCTGTCTCTAGTAGATATAGAATGGGAAAAGAGAAAAGTGTGAATTTTTCTTTTTCTAAAAACAGTAAAAGTAGTACCTGATGTGATAATTAGTGATGGGTGATATGGCACGATATGTCAGTATATAATATCGTTCACCATATTCAAAAACGTAGGTGATATTATTGTTTATGATGCGATATGGCACACCCCTACTGTAAGGTATGTAATCTAATCGTGTGTTCTTCGTCTTCGTACTGCTTCAGCTGTGATAAGTACTTGTGTCATCAGGACAAGAAATGACTGAACATTCTGATCTAGCGAGTCAGAAAGCGCTGATTGCTGCTGCTATTGTAAGTCCAGCCTCGTCTCTGCCTGTAATCAGAAGCGCTCAATGAGCATCTGCCCTTTTGGGACACCATGTATGCATTAACGTCAAAAAAAAAAAAGATTTCTCCCAAAAGCCTTTAGAGAAAAGTGGAAACACAGGATGTCTGTCAGTCTCTTGGTTTTCTCTCTCTTCCTCCCTCACCTTAGTTTTTATCCTCTCTCGTCTTGCTGGACTTTCTCCTGGTTTTTTCTTTTTCCCTTCGTAGCTTTGACTTGGGTGTAATCTTCCCCTCCCCAGGTTGTAATCTGGCATTGAAGAGGAGAACTATTACAGTCTTACCTCTTTAAAACCTTCTGACCATCAGCCACTCGCTAATGGACTCTACAGCCACTCTTTTAGTGGTCTCTCTTTTTTCCCGTCTCCCAACTTTCTGTCCTTTCCTAGCTTGTCTGTCTTATTCGTCCTACATCCTTTATAGAGGAAGAAACAACAAAAGAACAAGTTTTAACACAAGCTAAAATATAGTGAGCTCTAGTTTGCTAATAATTACGTTTAGGATCTGCATTTTGAGTAATTTTGATATCCAACCATGATGAAAGAAAACACAAAAATATGGCCAAGAAATTAGCAAGGAGCTAAAGCTTAAGGTGACAGCTCTGATGTAAGGAAGCTAAAACATCAGTGGCACAAATATATCTACAAGTTTTCGGCCTTTTCTTGCAAATACTTATTTTTAATATATACTATGTGTATGTGTGTTTGTGTTTATATCTCGTCGCTCTCCAATAAAAACATGTAAGTAGTGCCCCAAAATAGCTTGGAAAAAATTCTGGTTCCATTGACTTACATTGAAAGTAAAGAAGGTTTTTGGTCCCAGCTTGTTGCAATGTTGGAGATACTTGTTTTTCATTGGACAGCGACAATATATTGATATCTAAAGAAAAAGTTTCATGATGAATGGACCAATACAATGTTTCTGACCTCTTCTGTGAACCTGATACATTGCAAATTATATTTTGCAAAAAAATATTTTTAACTAAATTATCAGTAAATAAACAAAGTACATCAAACAAATATCTCCAATACTGCAATCAATACATTTAGACCCATAATTTAAAACGAAAAAGGCTAATTAAATAAATACAGTCAAAACTGCAGTCATTAAACACAGACTCTGTTATTTTAAACTAAAAACTGCAATCATTAAATGTAGATCTTGAATTGTTGCTGCTGTCTGGAAATACGAGAATTAGGCTAATTTGTTTAACGCTAAATTGGAGAAATATCGGCAGATCACTGATCACATATTTTGATTAAAAATCGTCCGATACCAATACATAGCCGATCGATCCTTCCATCTCTAGTATTCAGCTCCACTTCTTATAAAGGGGGCAAAAAGTCTGGCTTAAAAAAGATGAAGTGACAAAATCTTCTACTGAACAAATAACCTGAATGGTAATGAAGAAGAAAAATAGTGATCAGAAACACTGTTTTCTGTGCTGTTCACCACTGATAAGCACAGACACTTAAACAGTAGACAAACAGTGAAACGTGACCCTCTACGCAGCTTCAACTGGTTTAATGAAACATTTAAAAGAAAACACATAAATAACCATGTAACTCTTTTTTTCCTGAAATGTTGTTACTGTGAATATAAGCTCTTGTTAAATCCTGCTGAGGTTTACGTCCCTATTCTGTAAAAATAGGCAACTTGTGTGCTCACAGCACATCCATGTTTCTCTGGAATTCAGAAAGATGCCTTCAGGGAGGCATACAGTATTACATATTCATAATTTTACAACTTTTAATATTTAATATTATAGCAAGCTGTTTAAAATTAATTTAGTCCTCCGGTTCTCTCTCCCAAAGTGGTGATTATCACCTTTTTCTCACTTCTTTTGCTCTCTCCTCTTTCCCTCTCAGTTCACAGCACTCCATTGGTGTAGCTGTTGTATTTAAAGTGAATTATATGTATTAAAAATAACTTTAGACGAGAAATTAGTATTACTGTAACATGTAATGCAGTTTCATAGAAAAACACTCCTAAAATTATGAGCTGCTCTGTACTGTGTTGGGGTGTGAGACTGCATAATGGACATTTATTCTTCATGGAAATGTAAAACTGCCACAACACTTTTTAAGTAAAAGCCCCCCACAGGACATCGGACCACTGTGCTCTTCTCAGATGACGGTGTGTAAAAAGCAAAAGATGGAGAACAAACTGGAGGTCATTTCAGAGATCGAATTACATTTTACAGGTAATATTGGAGACTTTCATCTCATGGTGGTAGATCACCGCACATCTGATATCTAAATGCTCAGTATTGACGTTATATATGTAGCTACCTCGCTAACTGCTGGACTGTGTTCAGTGTGGAAGTCAGACTACCAGTGCGAGTCATCACAGTCACATTTGGGGACATGGTGGAGAAATTTCATGTGTGTGTTATTTGTAAGTTAGTATAAAGCAGTGTATAGCTGTGCTACAAAAATGCAATAAACCTTAAAGGCTAAGCAACAGCTAATATGAAAATAAAACACATAAGAATCTGAGATTCTAGCTCCGCCCACTGTTCAGAAACTGCTGTAGATGTTATGTGTGTGAGGTAGATGGTGGACAACAACGCTAGAAGATGCACTTACAGTAATACACAATGACAGAAAGGTGTTGTTGTTTCTGGCTGCAGTAATTGGATGTACACTGGACCCCGAACACAAACGGCCCAAAGACCCCCAAATATCCAGAAAGTGGTCTAAACCTGTCAACTTTAAACAGACACACTGGAAAGGACCGTCCTCTCACTCCGTCATCTGTAGATCAATTCACGCCTGAAGATTATCACAGCTATGGTACGTAGGCTTACACGATGACTGGATCGAGAGCCTCCGTGCACGTGGAGGTAAACCAGGTAAGCGCAGTCACTTTACCTGTTTAAGCTAATATTAGCTTCACTTGCTAAGTTCAGTGGTTCAAGTTATGCTAAGCTAACGTAGCTGAGTTATGAAGATTTATAGAGTCGTATGAGAGCGAGTTCACTTTAATCACATTTACTACAATAACTGTACCTCTATATCTGAGTTTAGCTGGTTGCTAGGCTGTTGTCATGAATAATGTTGGTTATTTAGCTAGATACTGTTTACACTCAGGATGAGCTGCTGTTGTGGGTGTGGTTTGACTAAAAGTATCAGGTCTAAGTGATATGGTGGTCTAAAAGTATCAGGTCTAAGTGATATGGTGGTCTAAAAGTATCAGGTCTAAGTGATATGGTGGTCTAAAAGTATCAGGACTAAGTGATATGGTGGTCTAAAAGTATCAGGACTAAATGATATGGTGGTCTATTTCTACATTACAGCTCTTTCAGATTTAAATTCAGAAATATCATCAGAATCTGAAGAAGCAGTTCTGGAACATTCTCAGTCCCAGTCAGTCATAGTGCTGTTGTACCGCCGCGCTGTTCACTGTTGTCCACCAGTGACGTCACACGGTAGCGTTCAGGGGTTTCTATAGCGAGCTCTGGTTTTTCTGTCAGTTTCATTAAAATAATCTATTTTAAAGCAAATGTGTAATATATAAATGTATAATAGGCAAAATATATACATATCTTCATGTTAAGCCATGAGGTATTGACCTTCACATCAGTGTCTACTGTACTCTCGTCCAAAAAACTTGCTTTGCTGCAGTTGATAAGGTGAGTTATAATTCATACACCAAGTCTGGTGCCAGTGAGCTCTCATGTTAACTTTGCTATCAGGTAAAAGCCAAATTGGTTCTTTGTGGACTGTCTGCATTTTCCGGTTGTCTATCTAGCTATGTAGCTGAGGAGGAGCAAAGCCATCTACCTAGGGTAAAGATGGCTGGCTATGGTGGAGATAGCTGACTGAGGCGGAGATAGCTGCAAACATCAGGCTGCAAACATTAGCTAGATTAGAGTCCACTGACACCAGACTTTGTTTTTCATGACCAGGCTTGAGTTTACTAGGTTCACTGTCTTGTTCTTGACAGCTGAGATTAATTTCTCCTGTAATATCTGCTGGTACCTAGATCCTCTCATTTCCTGAAGTGTAAATTCTTCATTACCATTTGCAGGAAAGCAGCTTTACTTCAATGTTGCCGCCTTCGTACATCACTGTGGCTATAATGTTCTTGGGATGAAACACACAACCCTTCTTTCTCCAAACAAGTTGAATTACTGCTTTAGAGTCCTGTTTTTGGTTCTTCCAACCAGAACACATAGGTCCTCGTTCACCAACCAACTAATACAGTCTCCTCAAAGACTATCTTCATTCAGAAATATTTTTGGAAGTTCGTTCTCAGGTAAGAACAGAATCTACACACACACGAGCAGAAAGTTGCAAACAGTTCTGCAGTAAAAGAACACAACATGACACTTAAGACCTTTCTCAAAAAAGGTCTGATGAATGAGATCCAGTTTCAAGAGTTCTAATTTATTTAAATTCTCATTTTTTCTCATTTCAAAATTTGCAGACCTTATGTTTTTTATTAAAAAATATCTTTCACCTTAACTAATTTTACTCAATCATTTACATTTATTTATTAGTTTTAATATTTAGATAAATAAAGCAGGCTGTTCCTGATAAAGAAAATATGTCAGTTGTCAAATGTTTCAACTGATTATTAACTTACACGTCATAATTAATGTTTATTAATTTAATACAGTAGGCCAACAATATAAATAGGCCCAAATTTATATCTGTCCTTACACGCAGCCTTTTATTGATATTTAAACGGTCCTATGTTGAATCTGTCTACTTCGAAATCTCATGATAATAGATTTTTTCATTGCTAAATCATATTGAAAAAATTAGCTAATAGTTTGTGTTAAACAGGCAAATTCAATACAACTGTCAAGTTTCTGAGACCTAGACTGCTGGTTATAAAACAATTATTTATGCAAGAATTTAATATGCAAAATTAGTCTGTGGATTATTGGGCTGATCTCTGTATCCTTCGAATTTTAGTATATGTGCTGCCATAGCAAGAATGAAAGAAAGCAACTTTATAAATAATTTCGCTGACTTTTAAAAATGTTTATATATATATATATATATATATATATATATATATATATATATATATATATATATATATACACATACATACATACATACACTACCGCTCAAAAGTTTCACAGTACAAATTTCTTGTTTTAATGGAGTATTTTCTTCCTTAACACAACAATGGACTGACGGGTCTCTAAAGAAAGTTGTTTCTTTCTTGTCACTGGTTACTGATAATTTTGTTACAAATATTATGATGTTTCAAATGAGCTCGTTAAAAATGTTTAGACTGTTTCATGACTTGCTTGCGCTAATAACTACATGTAGCTCTGCCGTGGTACATAGCCCCGCTTTCTATCGGTATCGGCTATCGGCCGATCGCGTTGAAAGGTGATCAGCGATCGGTCCATCTCTAATATATATATATATATATATATATATATATATATATATATATATATATAATGTAGTATTTAGTTGGTGCTTTTTTTATGTTGAGATTAAACAAATGATGCTGCCTTGTATGACTAGTGTTGTACTCTCTGTGAACCTGGCCTGTGAATGCATGCATTCACCCTTTAGGGACACATGCTTATGCACTCTACATGACATCTACTGTACCACGCACACACAGGGACAGCCCCGGGAGGTTCCAAAGGAGACCAAGTCACCCGGAATACACTGCTCCACCAGTGCATCCTATCTTTCTAAGATGATCTGACACCAGGACTACACTGAGGTGTCCGTGAGAGAGCATATATATGTATATATATATATATATATATATATGCATGTGTGTGCTTGTGGACATAGGAACCGTGTGAGTAAGAATACATGAGATATTTTAGTGTGTTTAAGAATAAAAGTGGGAGAGATGACAAAAATATGATAAGTTTGTTGTTGTGTACATCATCGCTGTACAAAAAAAAACATGTATCACAATTTTTGTTGATTTTTATCTTTCCACTCCATTTGAATAGAGCAGCTGCTGTTTACAATATCTGAACATCTCATGATGAATGGACCAACAGAAATGCTCCAAATTCACTTGGAAATAATTCTGGTTCCATTAACTTACCTTAAAAAGTAAAGGAAGTTTTTGGAGAGACCTGTTTTTCATTGAACAGCAATATATATCACTTCAAATATTTTCAATCCAGGCACATTTTATTTAACACTGTATCAGCTATGATAAGCTTTCACATAATTAGTTACAGTGTAATATTATTCACATTGTTTATTCAGCTAATGTTGAATAACGAGTTTCCATCAGTAAACCTTAAAATATGTGATTATCATTAACAATCAGAATCAAACCTATTAGAATAGAGCCAAAACCTATTAAAAAAACCTGACTTTGAAAAAAACCCATGGCAGCAGGCCTTTTATTTCTTCCTTTAGCTTTTATTTTGTACCTATTAGCATTTACCCAAGTATAGCACTGTGGCTTAGTGGTTATGATACACAAAAATATTATTTCTCTCTTTACTTGGCATGCTGTAAAAGCAGGGTGGGCCAGGCACTCGTCCCTCAGGCACCAAAGAGAGCCACGAGAAAAAGTGCCTGAACCCTACACGCTGACATCAGCCTCCAGAGACGGCAGGAGGGTGCTGTGGCTAAGCTGCGGGGTGGAGACAGTGACAGGGAGGCAGAGCACTGAACTCCTTCCCTCTGAGCTATTTTAAAAAGTACAGGCAGGGATGAGAGAGAGGAAAACAGAGGAGCAAACAGAAAAGGACCAATACGCTGAAAAGATCACGTATGTGTAAAAAGTCGAGCCTGACGCTGCTGTCAAGTGGCCAGCTTTTGTTTTTGTTGAATCGTTCATGTTTGGAAGTGAACTGTGAGTGCTCACTACCACCGTCACTCTGGCCTCCAGCATCCTTCCTCCTGCTGGGGTAGCACATGCTACACATGGATACAGGACAGAGACAGAGTCCACAATCAAGCCATGCATAAACTGTGTGTGATGAAAGCAGTACGCAGGAACGCTTTGGCCAAACTTGGCTTAACATTAACATAACATTCTAAAAAGCATCTGGTATGTTTATAGATGGGTCCACTGAATGCTGCAGAGCTCGCGTGAAGGTCATGGCTTTGTGACCCCAGTCATTTGGGGTCTTATGGCAGGCAACTCCAGGCCCAAGAACAAGATCCTGCAACGTTATCTTTAAGGGAACCCCGGCTGTTAACACTTTAAGCCTGTAAGCCTTAATATGATGTCATGATTCTAAATTGTTAAGACATGTTGCAAAGAAATCACAAAAGCAGAATATTTAATTATAAATTAACACTTTTATTCTAAATATTTAACATATAGACGCAGCCATTATTACTGATGCGCAATGCCTGCTGGGTAGATGACGTCAAATGGTTTCAGCACTAAACTGGACTGTGGTGTGAAGGAGTGAGTGTTAGTTACTAACCTAGCTTAAAGAAAACCATGTACATTGTGTTGTTGATGTTTCAGTGAAAGGCAGTGTGAAGACTGATATTAGTCTAAACTGCTTTCACAAACATAAACAAGGGGAATAGTTAGTAAAGAAGCGTGTGGACCAACACAGCTACCCAAAGACCCCCGCTCTGCTCTCCTCACTTCAGTCTGGATGAGTTTGATTGGTTCAGTAGACCACCAGTGGAGAGAGACTCGACGGAGGCTGTTGGTTTTAAGAGTAGACTAAAACACAACGCAGTGCCACAGTTTCCCCACACAGGAAGTCCAAAAGCTCCAGATTATGGAGAACCGCGAGAAGAACCGTGAACGTGAACATGCGCTGGATTCTCTCCTGAGAACGTTTAGCATTAGCGTCAGCTGCTTCTCCTCGTTTGTGGATCCTGAAGGTGAAAGTAGAGTCTTAGTAGTGAACATACTACTTCACTAATAAAGGAGTGTGAAGCTCAGAGACACTCCCGTTCAGTGTGTCTAGCTGTTTACTGAGCGTGAATGTTTCCTGCTAGAAAGCGGAGCTCCTTTAACAGACACTCTCCTTCTCCGTCAACACCAACACACAGCTTCACAACAACTCCAGCACTGTGTCACTCTCTCCTCCACACTCTCTGTTCACCATTTACACTAACGTGGTGTGTGATGTCACCGCTGATGTCAGAAATGTTGTGTTCTAGCTCAAACTGTAGACTGAACAGTAGCATGTTTAGCTAGCTGTGCTCAAGCGTGACGGCCGGTTACTGCAACCATTTGACGTCACTACCCGCTGATCACGTCAGTAGATACAACAATGGAGACCCACGTGCAGCGGATTTTACAGAAAATCTAATAAATCTGATACTTTTAGTAATTTTTAACAACATGTCCTAATAATTTAGAGTCATTACACTGGTGTTCCCTTTAAGAACTTCTATTTGAGAACCAGACCCAAGCCCAGGGGATAACGACTTGGCCAGGTGTACTACATGGGCCGAAGGAGCAGGAAGGCAGGCCTATAAAAGACAATGCAGCGGAGACACGATTGAGACCAGGGGAGAGCTCAGAGAACGTCATTCTGACAGCAAAGTTACGACAGTATCAAACCACTGCACTTCAATAATGTAGATATTTCATTATGACACATGTTCAATAAGAGAGATATACCTCACAGATGGAGTTACAATGTTTTCAAGTAAGACGAAATGGCCAAGGAGAAAAAGACTGCAAAGAGAAGTTAAAAGTCTGAAAGCAAAGTTTGAAGAATCCAAGGAGCTGAACCAAATAAGTGGCCGTGGATGAGTAAGGAGAGCTATTACTGCAAGCTTGAGTACATTCCGGGTGATAAGCTCAGCTGTCAGCCACTGGAACTCCATGATTGCTGTAATGCTGGTGAGGGAGCAGACCTACACTGGCTGGCAGTCATGACTGTTTACCTCTGGCCACATAAAGCATTGTTCTTCTGCAGTTTAGGACCGTGATCTATTCAGACTAATGTCAGATACAGCTCACATTTTAAATGTACTTCTAGCAGACTCACAAAAAATGTGAGAAATGTAGTCTACCTGCTTCAAAACATCTCCTTAAACTCTGCCCGTCATTTGCATACTGGCTCCATAAGGCCCTTTGCTATGTAATTTGCAAACGATTGTTTTGCTTTCGCAGTAACTACAACAGTTCACAGAAATCAATGAATTCTATATCAAATTCAGACAAGCATGAAGTAAAACCTGGCAATTTACACACAGCAGCCTTTTTGCATACATCAATCAAAAGCTAGAAAATATGTGAAAATGAAACCAGCTGCTCCAACCTCAATAGCACTAAGGTTCCATTTACAAGCACTGATTTTCTGTAACTTCAACAATAACACAATAAAGTTGATAACTGTGTATAGATTTCATCTATTATTTTATCACTAGTATGAACACCTCACACTGAGCAGGTATGACTATTAGGGCTGAAGCGATTCCTCGAGGAATTTGAGTAACTCGATTACAAAAAATCATCAAATTCTTTGCCTCGAAGATTCGTTTAATCCATACAATCATATACAGCGCACTGTTTCGCACGGATGACTTTTACTGTTGCACAGCGCGCACTTACGGTGTTGCCAGGTGACACGAAGAAGACGTGATTTGATGGCACGGATTGCAAAACAGAGAAAGAGAGAGAGAATACGGAGAGGAGAACAGAAGAGACGGGTCAGAGAAAACCATACACAGTGTCCAAAGTCTACTGTAAAACAGAACTAGCCGAGGGAGCCGTTACTGAGAGTAAACCTGAAGAAAGACGTGACTGAAGTTAGCTTCTTACGTGAATTCCGCCTTTCCACCTTAAATGATGCAGCAGTTAGAGACGCCAGAACTTCTATACCATTTAAGGTGGAACAGAGAATTCAAAAAAGAAGCTAACTTCAGAAAGCAAGCAACTGAGCTTTCCCAGCAAACTGATAGCAAGTCTGAGTTTTACGGTAACCCCTAGCCGAGCACCACATCAGAGTTTCAATGTTCCAGCACGTCCAGTCCACAGAGCCGAGCGACACACAGTAACGTGCAAATTACGCCCGAAATAAACGCAGAGTGCGGACAGAGAGCTCCATGCGTATCCGTATCCATATTTAACGTTGAGGATAAATGAGCCTTTACGACAACATTTAGCCTAAATAATGTGATGGCAAAAAAAAAAACTAAGGACTAAAAATCCTGGCATGAAATAGCTTGTCTATAATTTAATTCCTGTGTAGAGCACCACTGTCTGTGCAGTCAGTATGACAAAAAACTTGAAGTAAATTCTTTCTTTTTTATCTCTAATAGGAACTATTATCTAGGAACCATAAAGGAGCGAACCGTTTCACGAGGGTGAAGATAGCGAGTGCCACCCTGCTCAATGCTAAATTCCTATTGGAATTTGTATAGAGTGAAACTTTGCTTAACTTCACGCTGCCCTTATGTCACCAGAAATCGCCAGCTTTCATTGAGAACACATGACCTCCTGTCACTTTGTTGGTGAGAATGCAGGGTTAGACCTTCTAAACATCACAAAAACTAAATTCTAGAGAGTCCCTAAAAAGAATGGATGTTAAGCTGCCCATTAAATAAAACAGACATTTAAATACAACTTACATCAATGATCAGTCTTCTTCACCCTGTCTTTTAAACAAAATAGAGCTGCAGCACTGGTGTGCATCAGGGTGGTTCCATAGCTAACTGATTCTTTTAGCTGGTCCTCCATAGTCCTGGATACCTCTGTTAAACTCAGCATACTCGCTATTTTCCTAATAAACTGGTGTAAAGAACGAATTATTAATTTTTTCTCAAACTGAAGACAAGAGGAGATGAGATCTCAGTTAACGTGTGGAAGATCTACCAAACTAGAAAAGAGCATCTCCAGAACAATTGTTAAGCCAAACATTGTGCTTTAAAAACTACCATCAGTGCCACTAAGGCAAGTGATTGACACAGCTGATATGTTGATAACAGAAGACTATTTGTGGACAAAACTGTTATGGTATGTAGGAACTGTGCCACAGGAACGTACATGCCAATGACAATACATGCGTGTGTCAGTGAGGGGACCAGAAGACACAGCAAAAATATCTTCTCACGGTGGCATTTAAGCAGCCCAAGATGTTTGCCAACACGTTCAAAGAGGAGGCGGCAGCAAGCAGCATTCCAGTGGATAGTGATTCACTTGCATGGTGAAAAAGCAATGACCGTAAATACCCTCACACTGTCACGATGGCAGGATGCTACCTCGCTGTGCTGGCACTTCAGTTCGGAGCGAGAAGGTGCTCTTCACAGCAGGACGCAGTAACTGCAAAGAGTTTTACCCTCTCTAGCCAGACAGTAGACATCCTCGTCTTTTTAAAAAAGAATGTAAAGTTATAAACTCAAGTCTTTTTGAGCTTTTCATGTATTAAAAGTAGAGATGGAAAGATCGATCGGCCTTGTATCGGTATCGGCCGATTTTGAATCAAAATAAGTGATCGGTGATCGGCCGATACTCATACAACCACATATAGCGCACTGTTTCGCATGGGTGACTTTTACTGTAGCACAGCGTGCGCTTACGGTGTTGCCAGGTGACACGAAGAAGACGTGATCTGATGGCTCAAATTGTAAAATAGAGAAAGCGAGAGAGAATAAGGAGAGGAGAACAGATGTGACGGGTCAGAGAAAACCATACCCAGCGTCCAACGTCTACTGTAAAACAGAACTAGCCGAGGGAGCCGTTAATGGGCGTAAACCTGAAGAAAGACGAGGCTTAAGTTAGCTACGTGAATTCCGCCTTTCTACCTTAAATGACGCAGCAGTTAGAGACGCCGGAGTGTAACTTCTATACCATTTAAGGTGGAACGGGGAATTCTAATAAGAAGCTAACTTCAGAAAGCAAGCAGCTGAGCTTTCCCAGCAAACTGATAGCGAGTCTGAGTTTTATGGTAACCCCTAACTGAGCACGACTTCAGAGTTTCAGTGTTTCAGCACGTCCAGTCCACAGAGCCGAGCGACACACAGTAACGATAACATTCAGCCTAAATCAGTGAGATGGTGAGCTGAGATGAAGGCTAGTAAAGCGTGCATGTTAGTTGTGGTTATATGTAATGGCTAGTTAAGAATGTGTGATGGCGAGTTCTGCCCCTAAATGATCTAAGCTTTGCTTAAGAACATAACCACAAATAATAAAAGCCTGAACACAACCACACAAGAACATACACCCTTCACACATACCTTTCCCCTCCCAGTGATGCATAAAATACACAGTAAACTAAATATCAGGTGATGTTTGTAGCAATTTAGAGCCTAAAATGCTCCGAATCCAATACAGCGAGATTATTTAGTTTAGTTTGTTTGCAGTAAGCGGGTCAGCAAGTGTAGGACAAGCTTCTGCATAGTAAAGGAGTGTACAGTAGGCAGTCTTGTGAACTTACAGTATGATACATAGGTCTAGTAATACATTTTAAAAATAGTAATTATTAAAATGTTTTCTTTTAAACTGTATTATATGCAATACATGTTGAGAAACCTGATATTTTATCTTATATATTTACTATTGCTTTTTAATTAAAATAATATATATTTTATCCGATTACTCGATTAATCGATGGAAAAGTACTCTATACTTGATTACTAAAATAATCGATAGCTGCAGCCCTAATCTGAACCACTAGGTGGAAACACATACCCTTTCATTTTCCACAGATTGACTAAAGCAGCGGCCTCGTGAGAACAGTTTTCGTTCACGGCATGTGCTGATAGAAAACATGTCGTCCGTCTAGCAGTTTGTTGCTGTATGTGACTCAGACTCATCCAGGACGTTTAGTAAAATTAGTAAAATCAACGTGTCTTGTGGGGGAAACACAAAAACATTTAACACTACTAATCTGATACGGTTTATAGAGAACACCACACGGCTGAATACAGTGAGTATCAGCAAACAGTAGAGCTAGCACGCGCAGCTAGCACAAAACAAACAACCCAGAACACCGTACTGACCAGATCTGACCGGTACGAACAGAACAGCAGCAACAATTCAAAATCTACATTTAATGATTGCAGTTTTTTGTTTAAAATAACAGAGTCTGCGTTTAATGACTGCAGTTTTGACTGTATTTATTTAATTAGCTTTTTTGGTTTAAATTAAGGGTCTAAATTTAATAATTGTAGTATTGGCAATATTTGTTTGATTTAATTTGTTTATTTACTGTTAATTTTGTTAAAAAATATTATGCTGTTTCACATAAGCTTGTTAAAAATGGTAATAAACCAGTTTCGACCATGTTTTATGACTTGCTTGCGCTAAAACTGCATGTAGCCCTGCCCTAGCATATAGCCCGTCCTCATTCGGTAACGGCTATCGGCCGATCGCGCTTAAAGGTGATCGCCGATTGGAATCGGCCTCACAAACGCTGACCGGTCCATCTCTAATTAAGAACATTGACAAAAGAGGTGAAAAGGTCATATAACCTTCCATATGTTTATTTTATGGCCCAGCTTTGTCCCGCTGGACAATTTCAGAAGCACTGCAGGCTGCATTATAGGCTCTGAACACTATAGTGCCATGCTTGTTATGTAAAATTCACTGTAATGTCTGGCAACCTGTCCAGGGTGTTTCCTGCCTTCCACCTAAAGAGTGCTGGGATAGAGCTCCCCCCCACGACCCAGAAGAATTAGCAGTTTAAATGGTGAATGGATGAATCATTGACTTTCCATTCCACCTGGAACAAAAAATGCAACACTGGTTTGACTCCTAAATTACCACAGATAAACATTTGAATGTAACAGTTATGTAACATAAGAAGCTCTTTCTGAAAGGGGGGGGGGGGGGCGTGTCCCACGCAATATCTGAAACAGGTAGATTTGTCCCACCCAAAAATTAAACCACAGAAAAAGCGGAAACTGTTTAAAAACACAATTTTAAAAGCGCGTTTTTGGCAGTGCTCGCATTTCATGCGCTGTAATTTGTTGTTAGCAACAGGCTTTGGTTGTTAGGTGGTCTTTCACGTTGTTAAGGCTTGTGTTGAGATGCCTGTTCAGAAATATCCTGCAGTCAGCAGCTTCACTGACCCGAGCTCTTACCACGCTGGAGTATCGGGTAGCTCGCACCAGCTTTACATGTGAGGTCAGTAATGAGAGCAGTGAATAGCAATGATGACCATATATACTGTAATAAACAGCTTTAGTGTAATGTGTTTATAACCCACCTCAAAAGGACATTTCTTTAAGTTAGTTGAAGTTCATAGCAAATTCCTGTGGGGGGCAGCGTAGCGCTATTAAAATAAACTGGTTACGGCTAGTTTCTAGAGGAAGAAAAAAATTGGGCAGCAGGCTAGAGTTGCAGCTTGCCGCTACTCCTCTTCTACGAATCGAATTAAAGTGTTTGAACTGATTTGAGACATATTGCTGTTAAGAAGTGAGAAGAATTTGTGTTTTTCCGATTTTTGGGAGAAGTTGGTGTTCTTTTGGAGGGTTTCTAATCGAGAATTCCTCATTTTTGGTGTACAACTCCGGTGAGTCATATTTTTAGTGCTACGCTAGTCACTAGTTTAATGGTTGTAACTTTAAGAGATGTAAAATTCAAGGCAGAAGTGTGTAAAAACAGTTTTGTAGAGACAATTGGAGTTAAATGGAGTACTCTTAAGCAAAAGTATGTCTTGTATTAGTTTTCATTTATGGTTGGTGCACGAGGACAAAAAAGCTAACTGCCAGCACCAGTATGTGGAGCTAGTCACACTCATGCTTGTAATTTGACACGTGATGTTCAAATTAGCCGCTAAAACATACCATTTTGACTCTAAGTTTGTTGTATATCATAGAGGTCTAAGGAGATTTGAAGTATTGAAGCTCTTTTTTTCTGTTCATAAGGAAGAAACAACTCTTTATATATATATATATGTGTGTGTGTGTGTGTGTGTGTGTGTGTGTGTGTGTGTGTGAGAATTGTGATTTTATACCAGTGTTCAGATTTAAGTCTGTAAAAGAAAAATGTGTAATGTGAAGTAAGCAGTAACAGATGTATGTTTGTTGCATAGATTGTTTTTTTTTCTCTGCCTGCCGAACTGAGCTGGATTCTCAAAACACGTGAGTGCAGACTATTAGGAGAACAGAACGGCGAGCCAGACCCCAGTGTGGACGAGTAATTCTGCTTTCGTATAGGGAAAAGACAGAGCTGGAGCTACAGATAAAACTTCAACCAGCTATTTGGACTGCAACAAACAAACTGAATAACTAAGTTCACGTTGTCCTGGAACTGAACTCTCTTCATATATATTTTTATTGAACAGCGAGATCTCTTGACTCTTCTCATAAGAAAAAAATCCAAAGAGCTCTAGTTTCGTTTTATTCACTTTTTTTATTGATATAAATGAATTTATTTTTTTGTTTGGACCTTTTCAATGTACAATGTAATTTTTTTTTTTCCTTTTCTGAAACTAGCAAAAATGTGCCGTACCCTTTACAGTAGAGACAAAAGGGTTACATGTTGTTATGGTAACAGACTAGGAGGGTTTGGGTTAGCTAACATTTATATTAACTTTAGTCAGAAAGCACTCTGAAACGTAAAGTTACATTACTCTCTGGACACGTCCCAAACTGCAGACTGCTACTACACTACATACATAAAAAAAATATATAATAATTAATAAATAAAAGGACAGCATCGTTAGAAGTGCTGTCAGTAGTGCAGTATGTAATGTTCCAGAGGGTGCTGTTTGGGACACAGCCGTTCTGTCTAACATTAATGTTAGTCTTGTCTAGTCAGGAAACCTTAACATTGTTTTATCATTTCATTTCAGCATCATGCCATTATTGTTTAGATTGTAAAGTGAGCTTTAATTGGATTTACCTAATCTTATCTAAACAGACGTACAGATTATGCTGTATTTTGTTTATTTATTTGTAGTTTACTGTAATTCCACAAATGTTGTTCTACGTCACTGCATACAGTTATTTACTACCTTACCTACAGTGCAATCAGCTTATAGGTAATATTTTAGGGGATAGGGGGGATAAGGCCCCCCCTCCCCCCAATGTCAAACCCCCTCCTACACCAATGGCTGTCCATAGTCCAGCAGTAAAGGCCTATTCACACAAAGTATCATTTATTCAAACAAAAAAAGATGAGTTTTAATGTAGTTAGACCTTTACGTCAAATTCAATTCGAGTTGAATTCGTATTAGATGAAACAGGAAGAAGCAGCAATGATTAAATCATTCTTTTTCATTTAATTACTGCAACTAAACGATGCACATATTGAGTTTACCCTCTTCTGTTCAAGGCTCCCAATTTGCTTGTTGCTCCTCTCATTAAAATGAGTGTTCATTAGCAAGCGAAGTTAATAGTTTAGGGTTCTTTGTGGTTATAAACAAAGTACAGACTGTGAAACGACAAAAGAAAGATATTTTATCCCCTGCATTTATTCAACCTCCCTTTGGAGAATACCACCCGGCTAGTGGCCCCCCAGGTACTTTGAGTGTCAAAAGGAAAAGATCCGTTTGACTATGGATGGACTGCTGCAGTGAGGGGATGCGCCTGCCTGGCAGCTATGTTCAGATGCTCTGCAGCATTCAAATGGAAGTTCAGAGTTATGAAAGTATCTCCACAGCAGCCTGCAGTGCTTCTGAAACCCTCCAGCGTGGCAAGGCTGTCAGCTTGCAGCAGTTGTTCTTGTTATTGCAGGAGTCGAAATTCTGCTACACCATTGTTGTGCACACTGTATCGGGCCATGAATAAACATATAAAAAAGTTCTATGACCTTTACACCTCCTTTGTCAATGTTTATAATAACGTGGTTACGCCTTAACCTTCTGTTGTTTTACCATGCTGTAGTTTCACACCTGTCATGGTTTTGATCTGATTAGTTTGCACAGACAGATAAAATTCTTGATTACAGTAAAGCCTGGTTCACACTAGAGATGGACCGATCAGCACTTTTGAGGCTGATTCCAATCACCGATCACCTTTCATCACGATCGGCCGATAGCCGATATCGATCGAGGGCGGGGCTTTATGCCACAGCAGGGCTACATGTAGTTATTAGCACAAGCAAGTCATGAAACATGATCTAAACTAGTTTATTACCATTTTTAATGAGTTAATGTAAAACAGCATAATATTTATTATCAGTAAATAAACAAAGTAAATCAAACAAATATCCCCAATACTGCAATCATTACATTTAGACCCTTAATTTAAAACGAAAAAAGCTAATTAAATACATGCAGTCAAAACTGCAGTCATTTAACTCAGACTCTGAGTTATTTTAGACAAAAAACTAAAACCATTAAATTAGGTATGCACCGATACCACTTTTTCCTTATCTATACCAATACCGATACCAGCATTTTTTAGGTATCTGCCAATACCAAGTATGATACCAATACCAACTCTGACATAAATTCTCGATACATGGCTATAAATCCTGATATTTATAGTGTTCCACTTTTTATATGTTGTATTTTTTATGTCTTATCCTGAATAAGATATAATAACCTTGAAAGAACATTATTTACTGGTTGAGTAACTGCACATTAAAAAAAGTTTCAGAGCTATAATAGGGTATCGGTATCAGTGCAGCACTACATTAAATGTAGATCTTGAATTGTTGCTGCTGTACTGTTCGTACTGGTCAGATCTGGTATGTATGGTGTTCAGGGTTGTTTGTTTTGTGCTAGCTGCGCGTGCTAGCTCTGCTGTTTGCTGGTACTCACTCTATACGGCCGCGTGCAGTGTCCTATCAGATTAGTAATGTCTTTGGTTCCCACGAGACACGCTGATTTTACTAATTTTACAAAACGCCCTGGATGAGTGTGCTGTAATCACAAGTCTTACAGTTGTTGTGGCTTTCACACTACATGACTGATCGGCGACATGGGGTCACAAGTTACACAATTTTCACTCTGGGGAATCGCCCACTCATCTGGCTGCATTCCAAATACACATTTTTTTTCATGAGAACTAAACTCCGGTGAGAACTAGCGATACCACATAGAACATACGTTATTTCCAAAACGGACGTCAACAAACCAGCAGTACGAGTTGTAACAGAGCTGATCTGCAGCAACAAATGAAAGAGGGAAAAGGAACAAGGAAAAGATAGATAGATAAAGGGGCCAGCAGGGACTATCTGTTCTGCAGAGAGAGTTGGAGGTAAATATTTTATCAATGAATATGTATGTGTCGCCCGCAGCCGCAGAGAGATTGTGTGAACAGTGACACGGTTCTCTCTCTACGTGATCTCACTGGCTGTAGCTAGACACTGCTGTTCACTCACAGTCGCAGACTGGCCAAGATATTAAACATGCTAGACGTTTGCCGGGCGTCTGCGATTAGTCGGCGAGCATCTTTCAGCAGTTTACACTAAACGACTGAGCGAGCGCCGAGTTGTCGGCAATTCGCCTCCGAGCAGAGGTTTTTGTCAGCCATCTACAAAAAACAGTCAGCGACTGAACATCGGGCTAAAACCGTGTACTGTGAACTACACATAAGGTGGCCTCGCTCTACTAGTATCATTCGAAAGAAACATTTCATAACCTGCACACGTACAATATTTAATATGAAATAACACATTAATTAACAAATAGGTCTATTGATATAGCTATATAAAATCTGTACCGCAAAGCATTAAAACCTGGCAAGTGAAACTATCCTCAATCTGCCTAATATATCTTATATTGTTGTACGCTTAATGTTAGATTATTTAACTAATTACTTGGTTTAAGTAACTTCATTAAGTGAAATTTAATTAATTTCATAACATTTTTCTCAACTTGAGAAATATTGGATGTACAATCAACAAGCCACCGCATTAAAGAAGCTGCTCGGTGTATCACATACCCTGGATGCAGTCAACCAGCCAGGGCATGTTTAATATCTGACATCTGCTCCTGTAATGTATTAATGCTAGGCTAACATTGGTTACAGATCGTCGGTCTCTCACAAAACTCATCTCTGTAAACTCGTGCCCAAGTCTTATTTTGTTTATTTATTTATTTTTGTACTCTTTTTTTTAAAGTAATTAAGGAAAATAGCACAGCTACCACTTATTGTAGAGACGCCAATCGACCGGCCGCTTACTGGAATTGGCAGGTTTTCAGCCTGAACGGCCACGACTGTTGATTGGTCGATCATTCACATTTATATTCTATTCACAGCAGCACAGACACACACACACACACACACAGGACAACTCCAAACACTCATCATAACAGCAAAAGTATTAAGACTCTTGAAAACCATCACTGCTCTGAATATGTACAGTTCGAAGAGGCTGAAGCTAAAGCTAAGGAGAGGCACAAGCCAGACACAAGCCAACAGCCTCTGTTCTCTTTCTTCATCAGTGAAGATTCATTACCTGCCTGAGACACACAAAACCAAGCAGGCCATACTTCACAGGTGTCGTGTTACACCATTTGCAGCTGATGCATGCTGATCCCAGAGCAGCAGCTATGCTGTTTTCAGGCGTTCATCAGAAAGAAGTAGTTACCAGATAGTCAAATAGTAAATACGGTGTTTGGGGGCTGGTTTGTAGACACACCCACCACAATGGAAAAGAATGCATGGAGGTCAGAAGAATACGATCCTTTGTTTTCTTTGCAGTGTTAAAAAGCATGTAGATCTAGCAGACTGCACGTTTAGCAATCACATTATAGAGGTCAATAAAGGTCACACTGTACATCACATCTCATAAACAGGGCAGTAAATCTGGCTTTATTTACAGGTTTTATTTGAAGATTTAAAAAAAGAAAATATCTATTTTCTGGTCTTGGCCTGTATTACTTTTTTACTAGAAAAAAGTACGACATACAATATCTGTAATCTTAGAGCTGCACATACCCTATAACTGTACCACTTTGTACTTGGGAGTCATGCCTGGAGACTGGAGAGAGAAGGACGATATTTATTTTTTATTCTTACAGCAGCCAGCAAAAAAGCCATTACAAGGAAATGGCTACAAGCATCACCCCCAAGTCTTGAGCAATGGATGGAAGTAGTCAAAAAATTCAGCATATGGAACACATGACCCTATCTTTGAGGCTACAGAAGGAAAAGTCTTCCAAACTCTGGAGCAAATGTAACAAATTTCTTAATAGTAAAACAAAAGACTCAACACAAGGACTAATCGCTGATCAGATGTAAAACCACCCCCCTTTATTATAATTTCTTATTTTATCTACTTATTTTTTTCTCTTTTCTCCCCTTTCCCCGCCTTTGCTATAATTATAATTTGTGCCTGCCTGTTCCTACGATGTACCAATAAAAATAAAGTTAAAAAAGAAAAGAAAAGATCTGTTCTATGTCTGATCAGGTCTGATTTTTCCTTAAAGAAATGGCACACATTTGTGTACACGATCAAATCTAGTTGTGAAAAGAACATAAAACCAGAATCAGCCAAGAAAACTGCAATTGGTGCATCTTCAGTACCAGTGAACTTTTGTAGAATAAATAAAGCAAAACATTTTGCATTCAATTTTGAGTTAACAGTAAACAAAACAAAAAAAACCCTAGATGTAGTTTAAATGTCACAGATTCCCTGATGATGCGACAACATGCAAACTCTGACTTTTAGCAATGAACAACAAACTAGCAAAAGTGCCACCTAGTAAAAGGATCGTGACGAAACTTAAACTAGTATGTTCTTCACCAGCTTCTTGTTCCAAGTTCCGTTTTCATTAAATGGTGCAGCAGGTATTTCTTATCGCCGAAACAGATGCCTGAATGTAACTGCTGCACAATTTAAGGTGAAATTCAGGAAATTCAGTTGACAAATAAAAAAAATGCATATCTGTGATCATTACTCTTCTGACAATTTCAGGGAAAGTTTAAAGTGAACCTCGGCTGGTAGCACTTGTAAGTCTTGATACGGTGGTACGGTAGATGATGTCAAATGGTTGCAGCGCGCTAAACTTGACTCGCCTCCACGGCTCTCAGTTCGTCATCATTTTGACTCACTTGGTGTGTGTTGTCGCCGCTGATGTCAAAAATGTTGTGTTCTAGCTCAAACTGTAAAGGCTGAACAGTAGCATGTTTAGTAGCTAGCTGTGCTCCAGCGCGACGGCCGGTTACTGCAACCATTTGACATCACTACCCGCTGAGCACGTCAGTAGATACAACAACGAAGACCTACGTGCAGAGGATTTTACAGAAAATCTAATAAATCTGATACTTTTTGTGATTTTTTACGTCTTAATAATTAAGTCATTACACCATATTAAGGCTTACATGAGTTACCAGCCGGGCTTCCCTTTAAATATACAGTTTGCGACGTGCAGCTACTCCCAGCAAATTTCTATGAATTAGACTTTTTTTAAGATATTCTTTGCTGTCCATTCTGTGTTGACTTAACAAATCACACTATACACAGACAGCATGCAGTGTGTACTGTAGAAATAAATAAACCAGCATAAAAACCTGATCTTTGTTGTCATCACCAGGTCATTTCCCAATTTCTGTCCTGCAAAGAGCCATGGGAATGCTTTTACAAGTCCCACACTCATTTCTTTAGTTCAGGGGACAAGATTGTAACAGATTATATTTTGGTCTTCCAAATACAAAAGCTTTGCTTCTTAGTAAAGTTACCATACATGGTGCATCTCTGTGTTAGGAATTCATAAAACGCTGTGCCGTGGATGTCTGCACCTTGTAACATAAGCCCCGCCCCAGACTACACCAAACCCCTCACAGGGGAAACAAAACACATATTTTACACACTGTACAGTAACAACACATAACATTCTAATGTCAAGTGTACACACACACATAGATCATGATCTCTCACCAAATTTGTTTCTCTTTTATCTTTACAGAACCTGTACGGTTCTGTCCCTACATCCGTGGATCCGTCCGAATCGCATAAGAGGAGCACCTACTCCCGCCACCCTCCTCTAAAGGACCCTCAAAAGACTACAGGTAGGTAACATTATTTTAAATCACGTGTACATGAGTCTGTTGGGAGTCTTGGGGCTGGTGATGGCATGTAATCACACTCCACTTGTTTTTCAATGGTCTTGCATTTAATTATACTACATAATAGGGCTGTGTATTGGCAAGTACCTGGCAATAGGATACATATCATGATATAGGGATCACGGTATTGTGATATATTGCAATATTGGAAACAATGTAATTGTAATGAATCCGGAGGCCGGAGTTGCGGATACAATTGCAGGTTGGTTTTATTTACACTCAAGACTAATATCAAACAAAAATCCAAAGTAACACATCACCACAGCGACACAGGATCGACAAAGACAGACCAAGACAAGGAGCAAACAAAGGGTATAAATGGAGACACTAAACTAGGGACACCTGGTGAACAGGAGGAGACATAACACAGAGCAGCTGAGGGGTGGAGACAGAAGGGCGGAGACAGAAGGGCGGAGACAAGGACCAAATGACAAAAACAAACAGAACCACATGGCACTGAAAGGACAATAAAAACAAAAACAGACAGGCACGAAACAGGGCAGACTGTGACAGTAATATATACTGATATTTTAAATTATACCATAAAAACACACCACTATATGTACAGTATTTCAAGTGCTGGCAATAGCATTGCGCCCTTGTGCTGCTTGTTAATGTTGGAGTGGAGCTGAAAATGGATTACAACACTGCCATCTAGGGGTCAGAGGTTTAAACACAACACACAATGATTCACTGTTTGCCAGGAATCTGTGTATGTAAACTGTTCATTAATAAGTGATACCGTGTTTGTGAGAACTAATACAGTAGCACTAAACATAATATTGCGATATTTGATATTTCAATATTTTCTTACACCCCTACTACATAATGAGGTAAAATCAGATACGTTTATTTTGTGTTTACAGACACAAAATAAACCTCTTCCATGTTTTCTGTGGGTGTGTTTCAGAGCTGAGAGCTGTTTTTAGGAACAGATTTATGTTTGGTGACAATCCAATACCAGCATTTATTAGCAGTGTTAGCCTAGCCTAAACCAGATGAGCAGATCTGGTCAGATAGCAAACGTCTTAGCTCTCTGAATAGACACCTACTTGTATCTACACTGGATTTTGAGCTGTACTGACCATATAGGAGCACTTTGTAGTTCTACAATTACAGACTGTAGTCCATCTGTTTCTCTGTATACTATATAGCAGGCACTTAGAGCAGGTCTTATTTGGGTGGTGGGTCATTCTCAGCACTGCAGTGTCACTGATGTGGTGGTGAAGTGTTAGCGTGTGCTGCTCCGGTACGCGTTTCATAACAGACCAATTAAAGAAGCAGTGCGTTAGGTCGAAAGGTCATCACTTGTGAGTGCCCAGGCTCCACCACATCTAAGCTTTTAGCTGAGACCGAGCAGTAACAGTTGCACTGTTTTTTAAAGCCACACATCTTCTGTGTCAGTCATTCCAGCACTTTGTGCTCCATGTGGGAGGATTTCCACAGAGCAAATCAAACTTTAATGGGCCATTCACAATCAATTCACTCCCTGTCTGTCCTGCCGCTCTTTTGTGATCATCTCTTACCTCCTTTTTTGTCCCAGACCGCATAAAGTGTCTCTAATTGAGGCGGTCTGGGCCATTAGCAGGATTAGGATCGGGACGGAGCATTTGACACAGTCGCCGTTTTGTCTCGCTCTGCTCAAGGCTTTTCTTTTCTTTCCTTTTTTTGCTTTCCGCTCATCTCTCATGGAGTCATCCTCATTAGCGCTACAGCGTCTGGCTCAACCAGCACTCTGGTCAGACGCAACTGCGACCCTTCAATTAGAGACCTGACAGTATGGAAACTGCAGTCTGATTCCCATAGCAACATCTCTTTCTCCCTTTCTGTGTCTGTATCTCTGTTTCGGAGCTAAAACCATTAAACTTAGCAGGAATGCACGTCTGTAGGAGAACAGAGCACCTGCGCAAAGTCCCATCACATACATAGTTTCAAGGTTCGCTGAGAACGCCAAAATCTGCCATAATGGACACGCCAGACACCCCTCTCTCGCACCAGACACCCCTCTCTCGCACCAGACACCCCTCTCTCGCACCACACAAACCAGACACCCCTCTCTCGCACCATACACACCAGACACCCCTCTCTCGCACCACACAAACCAGACACCCCTCTCTTGCACCATACAAACCAGACACCCCTCTCTCGCACCACACAAACCAGACACCCCTCTCTCGCACCATACACACCAGACATTTCTCTCTCACGCCAGACACACCAGACATCTCTCTCTCGCACCAGACACCCCTCCTCTTGCACCAGAAACCCTTCTCTTGCACCATACACACTAGACACCTCCCAGACAAACCCTCTCTCGCACCAGACAACCCTCTCTCGCACCAGACAACCCTCTCTTGCACCAGACAACCCTCTCTCGCACCAGACAACCCTCTCTTGCACCAGACACCTCTCTCTCGCACCAGACAAAAGTCTTTTGCACCAGACATCTCTCTCTCGCACCAGACACCCCTCTCTTACACCATACACACCAGACACCCCTCTCTCCATACACACCACCATACACACCAGACACCCCTCTCTCGCACCATACACACCAGACATTTCTTTCTCGCGCCAGACACACCAGACATCTCTCTCTCGCACCAGACACCCCTCCTCTTGCACCAGAAACCCCTCTCTTGCACCATACACACTAGACACCTCCCAGACAAACCCTCTCTCGCACCAGACAACCCTCTCTCGCACCAGACACCTCTCTCTCGCACCAGACAAAAGTCTTTTGCACCAGACATCTCTCTCTCGCACCAGACACCCCTCTCTCACACCATACACACCAGACACCCCTCTCTCGCACCATACACACCAGACACCCCTCTCTCGCACCATACATACCAGACATCTCTCTCTCGCACCATTCACACTAGACATCTCTCTCTCGCACCAGACACCCCTCCTCTTGCACCAGAAACCCCTCTCTTGCACCATACACACTAGACACCTCCCAGACAAACCCTCTCTCGCACCAGACAACCCTCTCTCGCACCAGACACCTCTCTCTCGCACCATACACACCAGACACCCCTCTCTCGCACCATACATACCAGACATCTCTCTCTCGCACCAGACACCCTTCTCTCGCACCATACATACCAGACATCTCTCTCTCGCACCAGACACCCTTCTTTCGCACCATACATACCAGACATCTCTCTCTCGCACCATACACACCAGACACCCCTCTCTCGCACCATACATACCAGACATCTCTCTCTCGCACCAGACACCCTTCTCTCGCACCATACATACCAGACATCTCTCTCTCGCACCAGACACCCTTCTTTCGCACCATACATACCAGACATCTCTCTAGCACCATTCACACTAGACACCTCTCTCTTGCACCAGACATCCCTGTCTTGTACCATACACACCAGACACCTCTCTCTCGCACCAAACCTCTTGCACCAGAAAACCCTCTCTCGCACCAGACACCCCTTTCTCGCAACAAACACACCAGACACACCTCTCTCTTGCACCAGACACCCCTATACGGACGGGCAGAAGCAATACCACTGCAGACCGTGGGGGCAATGCAAGACACAAGCACTTCCATACGAACACAAGGAAGAAGAAACGTAGGAGCTTTTTGAAGATGGGTTGCAAGTTGGTTAGAAATTTTAAACATGATGTAGCTTCGCCACAGTGCAGAGACAAACAGTCGTTTTTTTGTTGTTTTTGAAGTAAATACAGAACTATGAGCTTATCCACCGCCGCCATATTTGATTTACTCCATACTGCCCTCTACTGAAAAAGTGTTGCTCAACAACCACGTCAGGTTTTCACTGATGCAACCACCTTGATAACACAGCAACAACACAGCAACACCTAGCAAACATTTGGGACAGTTACAATCTGTAGTCCATCTGTTTCTCTGTAAATCTTGTTACCCTGTTCTTTAATGGTCAGGACCCCCACAGGACCACCACAGAGCAGTTATTATTTGAGTGGTGGATCATTCTCTGTACTTAGTGTTAGTGTGTGTTGGTGTGAGTGAATCAGACACAGTAGTGCTGCTGGAGTGTTTAAACACCTCACTGCTGGACTTATAGTCCACCAACCAAAACTATCTAGACAGCATCATCCTGTGACCACTGATGGACTAAAGAAGCACAAACTATGGACAAGCAGATGAGCTATTCCCTCTGACTTTACACGTACAAGGTAGACCAGCACTGGGGTTCCTAAGAAAATCCATCTCCAACAACTTGTACAGAACACATCAGAAAAAAGAGCTCATAATAACAGCATTGGTGATGATAAAGGAATGAAGGGATGAAGGAACAGTGTTGGTGATGATAAAGGAATGAAGGGATGAAGGAACAGTGTTGGAGATGATAAAGGAATGAAGGAACAGTGTTGGTGATGATAAAGGAATGAAGGGATGAAGGAACAGTGTTGGTGATAAAGAAATGAAGGGATGAAGGAACAGTGTCCCAAGATTATGACCGCCCAGTTTTCATGTAGAGAAGAGAAACATGGTGAAATATATCAGACACTTAATGAAACCTTACTCACCATGTTTACTTAGTACAGGTTTACTGTTCACCTAAAAAAACAGTTTGTTGGGGTTTATTTCTTTTTTCTCCACTTTTTGCCAGTGTCTCGGAAGGTTATAGCACATTGCAGGTCTGATCCCATTTTTTAAATAGCTGTAGTTTCAGCTCTGATAATTAAGACAGAAGATGATGTTCAAGATAGACAATGTCTATAAAATAAAATTTCTCTCCATGTTTTTAAGGATATCTATTGTCCTCCTCAATCCTGTTCCACAACCAATTTCAAGCATTGCGTAAGTGCTGTTAGATGGCAGTGCTGCTGAAATAACTTCCTTTCAAATGTCATCCAGAGGAGGGAAAAGGGGCAAAGGAGGGGGAGCCTTGGAGCTATTTTAGCGTCAATGCTCCATTGTGCAGGAGGAATCACTACAGAGAGTAAGCGAGCGAGAGAAAGAGAGAGAGTGCTTTTATTTCATTCAGGATTTCATTTCTTGTCAATATCCATGAAATGGATGTGAGTGTGATTTGAGGGTGAATTGTGCTGTACAAACTTGAAAAGACATTTCGGCAGAAGCACAATCCGCTGGGCTGGAGCACACTTTACAGTAAAGCCTTAGATTCATGGTGGCCTGCTAGCCTGAGCTAGTATTAGACCTATCATTTTAATCCAAACTCAATATACCTTCAGAATATTTTGCCTGAGGTTTGACCAAATCAACAGCGCCAAATTTAGAATGCAACACAAAAGTGCCCAAAATTGTCCCATTGATTAAAGTCTAATATAATTTTGTCTGAACCAGGCCTAAAAGAAGTCAATTCAAACTGTACCCTGAGGATATTCTATCTGAACCAAACAGCGCTCTGACAAAATTTTGTCCAAATCAATTGGTAGCCCAAGAAAACCTAACCGCACCCTTCCAGAATCAGAATTGTGTTCACACCCAACTGTACCGCGACCAAATTCCAACCACACCCTGTAGCCAGACAAACCGGTCTAAATTTGACTATATGCTGATAAAATTATGTCCAGGCCCAGCTGTAACCTGCCAACAATGTCTGAACCAAACTATAGCCCAAAAAGATTGTCAGTTCACAAAAGTAGCTCAATAAACGTCTGCCTGTACTCAAAGGTAGCATTCCAAAATCTTTCCAAAAAAGTGTAACTTAACAAAAATTCTGTCTGAATTCAACTGCAACGTGACAAAGTTACAACTATAGCCTTATACAATTCTGTTCAAACCCAATTCTAGCCAGCCAAAACATTCTGAACCGAACTGTAGCCCAAAACACAAGGTCAGATCTCAAAAATAGCTCAATAAAATTCTGCCTATACTCTCTAGCCTGCCAAAATTGCCAGAAACCAACATATTGTTACCCAATAAAATTGTTAAATCCAATTGTAGCCCGATGCAATTCTATCTAATCCAACTTTAGCTTGACAGAATTCTGCCAGAATCTGACAAAATTGCCAGAACCTGACCATAGCCTAACAAATTTCGGTCTGATTCCAACTTTAACTAAAATTATATCAACTCCTGACTGTAGTCCAAAAACGCCAGAAATATCTGAATCCAAGTATAGCACAATAAAATTGCCAGAAACCAACAGTAGTCCAACAAAAGTGTCTTAAAACTCAACGGTAAAACAATAAAATTCAGTTAGAACTCACCTGTAAATGGATAAAATTTAGTTAGCCCAGTACAAATTCTGCCAGAACTAGGTCTGTATAATATTTTATAGGTAAAATAAAATCACACTCTTCATTGCAGATTTTTCCATTAAGTTCATGAGTGTTTAAAAACATTTTACATGAATAATAACATTAATCTGCTGAAGACTACATAACCCATCATTTTAATTGGCTGCAAACATGCATTTAGAAGCTTGATCAACTGTGTGTTTATAGCAGCTAATGAGCTAAGAGCGCTCCCGTTCCACCTTAAATGATGCAGCAGTTACTGGTGTCTGTATAATTTAAGGTGGAACAGGAAAACCTGAACAAGACATTTGTGGATGGCAAAGCCGGTGTTAAATCGACTCCACTGAAAAAACAAACAAATACTAGGCACACAAAGCCATAGAGAACCAATCTCCAAAGAAATGTGACTACAACAACACATTAACTGGTGGAGGACTGGTGACTGCTGTCCCAAATACTTGAGCAAACCAGAGCAGTATTCAACAGTCACACCAGGGCACGGACTGCAGAGTTCCTATAAAATGTACCACAAGAATTTGCAGTTTAATAGTTATACAATGTATTTTAATTAGAGATGGACCGATCAGCGTTTTTGAGGTCCATTCCGATCGCCGATCACCTTCTAGCGCAATCGGCCGATAGCCGATACTGATTGAATACGGGGCTATATGCCACAGCAGGGCTACGTATTATTAGAGCAAGCAAGTCATGAAACATGGTCTAAACTGGTTTATTACCATTTTTAACGAGCTCATGTGAAACAGTATAATATTTTTAACTAAATTAGAAGTTGGTCTATGTGGGTGTAAACTGCTTGATAAGCTCCGGAAGAGCCACATCTGAAAATTATCTCTACTAGGAACAGCAGAGCGTGGATCCAGGTGGAATATGCGGTGAACGCTTAACCTGTTCTCACAAGGCCGCTGCTTTAGTCAGTCTGACAGAAATGAAACGGTATGTATTTCCACCTAGCGGTTCAGGTAGGAATTGCAGGGGAGGTTTCACACAGGGCTCCTCTTCGTGGATGAAACGCTAGCTGGAAATACATATCGGCCAATCGCCCGTTCACATATTTTGATTAAAAATCGCCCGATACCAATACATGGCAGATAGATCCTTCTATCTCTATTTTAACCCAATAAATGTATTTAACACTGTGATATTGTATAGTCAGTTAAGTATCGTGATATTGTATCATGGGGCCTTTCCCACCTCTAACCGGTAACCGGACAAAACACTGAACCCGACTTTGTCCACACATGAATGTAGCCCAACAACGTACTTTGTAATTCCATCTGTATCTCACCAAATTTCTACACTTGTATTATATTAACATTTCTTCTAAAACCGACCACATGTAAAAGTTACGTCCGACCATGACTGTACCCTGGTAAATTCCTGTAGCCCATCAAAATACTTTTTAAAATCACCTGCACCCTCTTTAAATTTAACCTGAGACCACTCACTACCAATCAAAACTGTACACAAATAAATTTCTGATGATGCTGGTGAAATAAATGGACAAATTCTTAGTTAATACAGCAGTGCAGGCCAAAATTCACTGAAGGTGTGAATTTATCCCAAGCTGAGTCTGTGTCCATCTATGATGTCTGTTATGCCACCACTAAAAGCAAGACGGGAGAACACTGAAGTGCAAGACTATTTTTTGAGCAGGGACATCATGAACATATCTGTAATTCCAAACAGTGATTTTAAGAAGCATTCCATCCTACAAAGCATCTCCTATTTTCACATTAACTTAATCACAAGCCCTTCTGACAGTCTTTTTTTCCTCACTCTCTTAAAAATCTACTGCTCACACGTATGTCCCATCATACACACACACACACACACACACACACACACACACACACACACACATAAAAGCCTCTTCAGGCTGTAATTGTGCTGTATTGTGATGGTTCGTGACCGTGTAGGTGGGAGAGGAGAGAGAACATCACCCAGTGACTCATCGTGAAGTAGGTCCGCTGGGTTTCCATCGTGGGAAGATCTTGCTTTCGCTATACACTCATGTGTTGCTGAGTTGAAGAAATAGTTTGGTAGAAAACCAACCTCAATGGACTTAACAAGCATCTCAAGCTTACATAAACCAATTAACATCATGCAAACTGCATGCTTACATTAATCATTTGCCTCAAACTAGAGATAGACCGATATGGGTTTTTCTATAGCCGATGCCGATGTTTAGACGTCAGGGTCAGCAGATGGACAATAAATGCTACATTTTTTGGCTGATATCTAGACGTTTTCTGCTTTATTTGCTGCTAAAATTTCACACTAGTAATAACAAGAAGTGGATGCACAACATTTCTGAACTTAACATAATTTATCATATACGTATATTTATATCTGCCCCCCCAAAAAACAGTGAGACCACATTACTGCTGAAAGAGTGTAACATACATCTCTTCATACCCAAAACTAACCAGTTATTAAGAAGTGCATTAAAAAATTATTCCACAGAGCAGACATGTTTGCTGCAGTTACAGAGAGTGTCTCACTGCACGCTCTGGTTTTTATCGTATTGCAGTAAAATTGCATGACTCGAGAGAGAGAAATAAAAACAGCATGCAAGAGAGAGACACTGATATGCTGTAATGGTTGTTAACACAGCGGCTCTGTTCTGTTTTCTTTAGTCTCGAGTGCTGGAAGCTGAGTAATATCTGGGAAGCTCTGGCTGCTCCGGAGAGACTCTCTGTGTAACAGTAACGTGTTAATGTGTGTATTACACTAGAGCAGTTAGCTTTAGCCCCGGAGCTAAGAAGTAAAACATCCATTTTGCTTCACGTCTATGGCGGGACTAGAAACACTTAACCGCGTCACTAAAATCATCATTGTTCACTATAAATTATTCATTTTCACTTATTGGCTGAACAGTTCCAAAGATTGGCAGCACGTTCCACCGTACCAATAACACGGGGCTGCCCGCGGACGTGCCTAACTTTGAATCAGCGCTGCGAAACGCTGTAAAAATAAGGCAAATATAAGGCCAACTGATATATCAGGCGATCTCTACCTCAAACCACATCAACTTATGCCAAAAATATGCTTATGTGGATCCTGACACTGAATGACATATTGTTATTTGTAAAAATGGAAAAAAGTATGGACTTTTCTTTACTGGTTACTGTTTTTAAGCTGTGCAACATGCTTTTATTCACTATTAAATTTTTTTTACAAACTATGCAAGTAAGCATTTTAATGTTATTTGGCAAGAATATCAGTGGAGTAGCCAGTGATTTCAACAAGGCAGCCAGCAAGCATCATCCCAGAGACACAGCAAGCATGACCACCATCAACTAGCCTACTTCACAGCAGCGAACCATTACAAAAATATCCCAATCAGAGGTAACCTTCTCCACTAACTGGACATTCTATATAAACCCAAAAGCAAAAACTGTAGCCTAAAACCAATACTGTCCAAACTTCACTTTATCCTCAGAAGGTTCAGAACCAGAAAACTTTATAGACTTTATATACTCCACACAGAACGTTCCGGAAATCTCATATGTGGGTCCTAACACAATTTCAGCCCAGATTTAAAGTCCTGGCTGGACAACCAAGTGCTCACTTCTCTCACTAAACAAGGGAAAATGTGAAGGAACACAAGAGGAAAATAAAACTTTTAAGATGTGAAACTCAGTTAACAAGACTAAACATTTTATTTCCCTTTTTTTATTATAAATAAGCACTTTATGGACCTCTCTCTCTCTCTAATATATATATATATATATATATATATATATATATATATATATATATATATATATATATATATATATCCATACATTTCATTACCAGACCTTCTCCAGTAAAACTAATCCACTGTTAGCACTTTAAGCACATCTCTCAACAGCAAAAAGAAATTCTGATACTTTCATAACAAGCAATGACCTTTCCTGAAACAGTTTTCTAAGCATTAACATTTCCTTTTACCACGTAATGAAATTTAGCATCGTTTCTCTTATTCTGGAGGCTATAAAACGACTAAATTCTCTCAATTTACTGCTTTAAAATCAAATTACTCTTTCAGAACATAGGACATCAATCATCATTATTAAAACTCACAATCTCCACTCCGTTTGTATTATTTTAAAGAGAAGAAAGAGAGAAGACAGAGAAATGTAAGGTTACCTTTCTGAACTCAGTCGGCACCTTGTCTCTGACTGGAACCGGTTTTAACCGGCGGCACCTAAAAAAAACGTTCAACTGCACGTTTTTGGTTCAAACCCGATTAAAAGCAACAGTTTCAGAACATTTTATTGTTTTTATTCTCAAATTAGCGTTTATTTGAAAATACTTTGGTAATTTAATGCCAAGTTTTAACTGTAAAGAGCTAAAAGAGCGTTGGCTGAGGAAACCTAGCTCGCAAGCTAACGTTACCTCAGTAAACGGTTGAACTCACCGTGTATGATGTTTATAAAACAGTTTATCCGTCATTTACGGACATCGTCCCCGTTTCTGATAGCTCCCGTCCACATTTATAAGAGTTATAGTCTGTTTTTAAGCTCCTAATTCGCTATTTCTCCGTTTTCCGTTGCGGTTTGTTGGCAGACTCTCTGCAGCTGCTTCGTTTTAAAGCGCGAACACGGAAAGTTCTAGAGCAGAGGTCACTAATAGGCGGATCGCGGACTCAAACCGATAATCTATTGAGAATGGTTTAATTCTAACAGTGTTTATTTTGATCGGCGGAGCTTTTCTTGTCTTTACGGTATACGGGCGGCGCAGTAACCTCACAGACTAATCGCGTACGTAGTAAAATCACCAAACGCTCCTCAGCCAATCAGATCTGCGCAGATTCGAGCGCGCGGCGCGCACACAGGCCGGAAGCAGCAGTCGGAGAATAAAGTGATTTAAAAAAAAAAAAACTTTTCGACCAGGGATGGACCAAGACATATATTTATACTTTCCACAGGCAGCTCCAAACCAACATCTCTTATGTTCTGAGACCGTGGTGTTAATTAAAAGGGGGAGGGGGGCTGAAGCCAATCCCAGCATCATCAGGCAAAGGTGGGGTACACCATGGACAGGTCGCCAGTCCATCACATGGCCAACACACTCACACCTACAGACAGTTTAGAGTCAGGATCAACATAACATGCATGTGTTTGCACTGTGGGAGGAAACCGGAGTACCCGGAGGAAACCCACTTTGAAACACACTCCACACAGAACGTTCTGGATATCTCATATGTGTGTGAGAATGGTCCTAACTCAGTTTCAGACCAGTTTTAAAGTCCTGGTTGGACCACCAAGAGCTCACTCCTCTCACTGAACAAGAGAAAGTGTGGAGGAACACAAGAGAGAGATAAAGATGAAAACTCTGTTAACAAGACTAAACATTTCCCTTATTTACCTTTTTATTATAAATAAACACTTTATGATACACTTTTTAAAAATCATTTTAAACGTAGCCCTTGTTTTTAGTTAAAGTGATAAAAAAAGCATTTAAGTTCAGTATTTAAACAGTAAACATACTGAAATATACTGAACGGTATGTGTGATGTGTTGGTGTTTCAGTAGCTGATGGTATAAGATGCTGATACTAGACTACTTCACTATACAGGATACACCACTGAATCAGAACAGAACTTGGCCTGAGGAGGTCTCCTTAAGGTGGACCTTACTGACTCTAATTAAATAATCTAAATAAAGAGTTTGTGTCTATAATATTCCTATTTTGTATGTACACAGCTATAACATTAAAACCATCATCTACATTTGTCCAGTTTATCAGCTGGTGCACTTTGTAGGTCTATACTTAGAGACTGTACTTCATCTGTTTCTCTGTACACATTGTTGTCCTGTGCTTTAATAGTCTGGACCTCCACAGGACCAACACATGTAACCGGGATGTGTGGCCTCAGGTCTTCTGAGTTCCTAGTGGGCTGTGGCTGGTCTGGGTCCCCTGGGTCCTTCCCTTTCTGCCTCTGAATCACGGGGGCATGGTTGCAGTTTCTTGCCCTCATTATTAAGTACATTCCAGGACAGAGGCACATATACACGCTGCTGCAAATAATAGAATTGTGTGTGGGTGTATATATGTATATGCATATGTATAGATATGTGAATATCTGTGTGTGTATGTATCTATATATATTTTTTTTGTTAGTTTTTTTCTCTTTTCTTTCATTTGTTTGTTTATTTAGTTATTTATTTATTTATATAATAATAATAATAATAATAATAATAATTATTATTATTATTATTATTATTATTATTATTATTATTATTATTATTTTATTTTTTTCCCTTCCTTTTTTCTTTTCTCTCTCTCTCTTTTTCCTGTCCTTTATTGCCTGTCAGGCCTGGCTAAATAAATAAATAAATAAAATAAAAATACAAATATTAACAATCCTATAGAGCTGTTCTTGTAAAAGCAAATATGTTTGGTACATCAGTGCATTCGGATTACCATTCCAATTGCGACAATTTCCAGACATGACAGGTTAATTTAAAAAAAAAGAAATGTAACCAATCAGCACTCATTAACATCAATGCTAACCAGTCAGCACTCAGTAGCAGTAATGTTGACCAATCAGCACTCAGTAGCAATACATTCTTCTATGTTTTAAAATTAAATTAAGGTCCTGTACAGGTGGTTAGAAACTGTATTACCCATTTGTTTTTAGCTATTTAGCTTAATTCAACCTTTTTATTATTTATTTATTTATTTATATTTGCTCGTGGGCGCCCTCTAGAGTTTTTGATACAGCAGGAGAAATAGAAAATGGTCATACTCCTCTTAAACAGGCTCTGAGTTTATGTGACTCAAATGAAATAAAAATAGCACAAAGTTCAGCTGTTCCTGTCGTCAAGATAATTAGTGGAGCTAAAGCTGTTTACATGTTGGCGTTGAGGGGAAAAAACTTTCTGTGTCTCTTCGCTCGGCCGTCGGTGGCATGCAGACGCGTAAATGTTGCCATGGGGATGGCATTAGTGGGAAAAGACTCCCTTAATTGATTAATTAGAATACTCATAATGGCCCGAAAAGAGGCCTTGTTAGTGGCCAAGAGTTGCCAAAGAGCTCCGATGTTTCCATGGTGACTCCATGGAAACAGAGGTAGCGCGGGAAAGACGGGGCCCTAATGAGTCGTGCACCGGCACTGACCTCCAGCCGGAGTGAGAGGACAAACAGCCTCTCTCACCTTTTGACTGCCAATCATTCGCACAGGAACTGTTTATTTGGACGTACCGGACCCTCCAGCGGACCGGGGAGTATAATGATGATGTAGTTTGTGTGGAGTAATAATATTCACTCTACAGTCCATACAAGCTGTATACAGAAACTCAGGCAAAAAGGCCAAAACAGCCTGATTTCTATCCATCACTTTTGTGACATCACAACCATGAACACATTTATATACATCGATTAGCCAACCTCCTTGTTTCTACACTCACTGTCCAGTGAGTGTAGCTAACCAGTCAGCACTCGGTAATAGAAATGTAACCAATCAGCACTCAGTAGCAGAATTGCTAACAATCAGCACTTTAGAAGCAGTAGTGCTAACCAGTCAGCACTCATTAGTAGTAATGCTAGTTAATCAGTACACAGTAGCAACAATGTCAACCAATGAACATACATTAGCAGTAACACCAACCCATCAGGATTAATTAACAGTAATGCTAACCAGTCAGCACTCAGCAGTCAGTAGTTGTAATGCTGGCCAGTCAACCCTCGGTAATAGAAATGTAACCAATCAGCACTCAGTAGCAGTAATGTTCACAATCAGCACTTCAGTAGCTGTAATGCTAACCAATCAGCACTCAGTGGAAGTAATGCTAGTTAATCAGCACACAGTAGCAGCAATGTCAACCATTGAACATACATTAGCAGTAACACCAACCAATCAGGACTCATTAACAGTAATGCTAACCAGTCAGCACTCAGTAGCAGTAGTACTAACCAATCAGCAATCAGTAGTAGTAATGCTGGCCACTCAAGCCTCTGTAATAGAAATGTAACCGATCAGCACTCAGTAGCAGTAATGCTAACAATCAGCACTTCAGAAGCAGTAATGCTAACCAATCAGCACTCAGTAGTAGTAATGCTAGTCAATCAGCAGTCAGTAGAAGTAATGCTAACAATCAGCACTTCAGAAGCAGTAATGCTAGTCAATCAGCACTCAGTAACAATAATATTAACCAATCAGCACTCAGTAGTAGGTATGCTGGCCAGTCAGCCCTTGGTAATAGAAATGTAACCAATCAACACTCAGTAGAAGTAATGCTAACAATCAGCACTTCAGAAGCAGTAATGCTAACCAATCAGCACTCAGTAGTAGTAATGCTAGTCAATCAGCACTCAGTAGAAGTAATGCTAACAATCAGCACTTCACTCAGTAGTAGTTATGCTGGCCAGTCAGACCTTGGTAATCGAAACGTAACCAATCAGCACTCAGTGGTAGTAGTAATGCTAGTTATCAGGAGCCCCACAGGACCACCACAGAGCAGGTACTATTAGGGAGGTGGGTCATTCTCAGCACTGCAGTGACACTGACATGGTGCTGGTGTGTTAGTGTGTGTTGTGCTGGTGTGAGTGGATCAGACACAGCAGTGCTGCTGCTGGAGTGTTTAAACACTGTGTCCACTCACTGTCCACTCTATTAGACACTCCTACTACTTGCTGGTCCACCTTGTAGATGTAAAGTCAGAGACAGTAGCTCATCTGCTGCTGCACAGTTTGTGTTCCTCTAGTTCTTCATCAGTGGACAAACCTCTCACTGGAAATAGCTCAATTTCTCCACCAGTGCAGAGTCAAAACATCATAAACACTAATATATATATATCTTGTTGCTGTTCAATGAAAAATATGGATCTCCAAGAGTGCAGCTTTACAGGAGAGGACCAAAACAGTCTGTACTTTCATTGTAAGTGAATGGAACCAGAATTTTTTAGAGCTTATTTTGGAGCCTTTCTATTGGTCCATTCATCATGGAACGTTGACACAATGGAAAGAGCAGCTGTGGTGAGCAACTGATGCAGAAAAACAAAAATAGAGAAACACATGTTTTGTCTCAGCAACGTCATATACTCATGTCTGAGTTACACGGCAGCTGAAAACTAAAATGCACTGAATTGCTTTTTAAGTCACGTGTGAGGTGAGAAAGAAAAAAGCCTGGACGAACACCTATACACACACACACACACACACACGCACACACACAGAGTTTCCCTTGTGTGTGTGTGTGTGTGTGTGTGTGTGTGTGTGTGAGACGCTGCCCCTCCGGCTGCTTTCCAAGTCAGCGCTTCACCCTGAATTTGCGAGGGAAGAGAAAGAGAGCGGGAGAGATAGACAGATGAAGGTAAAGTGGATGGAAGATGGAGAAAATTTCGCCACTGGCGCTGCCTCCCCTGTGGACGCAGAAGTAAATGACTCTCACGGTTATGTAAGTTGTTTTTTTCCAGACTTTGTCGCTTCACGCGGCAAAAACACTCTGTGCCAGCGCCGCCCGAGCTGCTGACACGCAGCGTCTGTAACAGTGTGTTCGACACCTCATGCTGAGATGAAGAGAAACTTCATCACCGCGCGCCACTGCCGAGACTCCATCCAGACGAGCCCTGTCACAACACACGTCAGTGCTGCTCACGCCTGAGAGACCAACGTCGCTAGCAGCTAACTGAAGTGTATGTTCACTGGTTACTTTTTCAAACTAGTTCAACTGTTCGTGTGTAAATGAAGTCATTCAGCAGTGAAATGCTCAGGTTTTGAGGCTGTACCTTCTCATGGTCTGACAGTCCTTCAGGAAAAGGTGTCCAACGTGTTCACAATCATTACTCAGGTAGAAGTATAGATAATAGAGTGTAAATATACTTCTGTAGAGATTGAAGTATCAACCCAAGTGTAAAAGTACTGCTTTCAGAACTACTTAAAGTATAAAAGTAAAAGTAATGTAAGGAAAAAATGTCATTAAGGACAAAAGCTTAGTCCGCACCACAGGGGTCTATAGTGCACTAGCCCACCTCCCCAAAAACCCCATTCTTCTAAAAGTCATAGTGACTATAATGTTATATTAAAATGTTGATCTTGATAAATTTGGGATGCGCTAGGCTTCCTGTTTCAGCTCATATACGCCCATTAAAAATGAATGTAGTTTAGTACAATGTAAATATATTAAAGAAGTATATCTGTTACTACTGAACATTAACATGTGTTTCATGGAGCAGAAGATATGATGACTAGTTGTCTATAAGTATTGTAATGAAGTCAAACTTCAAAGACATGTTATCAATAATCTTTATTGTAATTAGAGATGGAAGGATCGATCGGCTATGGTATCGGTATCAGCTGGTTTTTGAACGGAATATACAATCGGACATCAGCCAATATTTCTCCAATTTAGCCGATCGATGGCGTTTAATTAATGAGCCTAATTTGTATTTCTAGCTAGCGTTTCATCCAGAAAGAGGAGCCCTCCGTGAAACCCACTCCAGCCAGCTTCCTGCAATTCCTATCTGAACCACTAGGTGGAAAAACATTGTTTCATGGTTGACAGATTGACTAAAGCAGCTACCTTGATAATAATGGATTGTAAATGTAAGGAGTAGAAAGTACTGATTATGGAGTGTAAATGTAAGGAGTAGAAAGTACTGATAATGGAGTGTAAATGTAAGGAGTGGAAAGTACTGATAATGGAGTGTAAATGTAAGGAGTTTCTACTCCTTATCAGTACATTCTACTCCTTACATTTACACTCCATTATCTGTACTTTCTACTCCTTACATTTACACTCCATTATCAGTACTTTCTACTCCTTACATTTACAATCCATTATCAGTACTTTCTACTCCTTACATTTACACTCCATTATCAGTACTCTCTACTCCTTACATTTACACTCCATTATCAGTACTTTCTACTCCTTACATTTACACTCCATTATCAGTACTTTCTATTCCTTACATTTACACTCCATTATCAGTACTTTCTACTCCTTACATTTACACTCCATTATCAGTACTTTCTACTCCTTACATTTACACTCCATTATCAGTACTTTCTACTCCTTACATTTAGACTCCATTATTAGTACTTTCTACTCCTTACATTTACACTCCATTATCAGTACTTTCTACTCCTTACATTTACACTCCATTATCACTACTTTCTACTCTTTACATTTACACTCTATTATCAGTACTTTCTACTCCTTACATTTAGACTCCATTATTAGTACTTTCTACCCCTTACATTTACACTCTATTATCAGTACTTTCTACTCCTTACATTTAGACTCCATTATTAGTACTTTCTATTCCTTACATTTACACTCCATTATCAGTACTTTCTACTCCTTACATTTACACTCCGTTATCAGTACTTTCTACTCCTTACATTTACACTCCATTATCAGTACTTTCTAATCCTTACATTTACACTCCGTTATCAGTACTTTCTACTCCTTACATTTACACTCCAATATCAGTACTTTCTACTCCTTACATTTACACTCCATTATCAGTACTTTCTACTCCTTACATTTACACTCCATTATCAGTACTTTCTACTCCTTACATTTACACTCCATTATCAGTACTTTCTACTCCTTACATTTACACTCCATTATCAGTACTTTCTACTCCTTACATTTACACTCCATTATCAGTACTTTCTACTCCTTACATTTACACTCCATTATCAGTACTTTCTACTCCTTACATTTACACTCTATTATCAGTACTTTCTACTCCTTACATTTACACTCCATTATCAGTACTTTCTACTCCTTACATTTACACTCCATTATCTGTACTTTCTACTCCTTACATTTACACTCCATTATCAGTACTTTCTACTCCTTACATTTACACTCCATTATCAGTACTTTCTACTCCTTACATTTACACTCCATTATCAGTACTTTCTACTCCTTACATTTACACTCCATTATCAGTACTTTCTACTCCTTACATTTACACTCCATTATCAGTACTTTCTACTCCTTACATTTACACTCCATTATCTGTACTTTCTACTCCTTACATTTACACTCCATTATCAGTACTTTCTACTCCTTACATTTACACTCCATTATCAGTACTTTCTACTCCTTACATTTACACTCCATTATCAGTACTTTCTACTCCTTACATTTACACTCCATTATCTGTACTTTCTAAAGATTATTGATAACATGTCTTTGAAGTTTGACTTCATTACAATACTTATAGACAACTAGTGATCATATCTTCTGCTCCATAAACACATGTTAATGTTCAGTAGTAACAGATATGCTTCTTTATTATATTTACATTGTATTAAACTACATTCATGTTCAATGGGCGTATATGAGCTGAAACAGGAAGCCTAGCGCATCCCAAATTTATCAACATTAACATTTTAATATAATATTATAGTCATTATGACTTTTAGAAGAATGGGGTTTTTGGGGAGGTGGGCTAGTGTACTATAGACCCCTGTGGTGCGGCCTAAGCTTTTATCCTTAATGGCATTTTTTCACTTACATTACTTTTACTTTTATACTTCAAAGCGAACACCGGCTGGTAACACATGTAAGCCTTAATATGGTGTAATGTTGTAAAAATTCACAAACAGTAGCAGCTTTATTTGATTTTCTGTTAAATGCCGCTGGAGGGTCACCATTGCTGTAACTACTGCGCTTGAGCTCAGCTAGCTACTAAACATGCTACTGTTCAGTCTTTACAGTTTGAGCTAGAACTCAACATTTCTGACATCAGTGGTGACATCACACACCACGTTAGTGTAAATGGTGAACAGAGAGGGTGGAGGAGAGAGTGACACAGTGCTGGAGTTGTTGTGAAGCTGTGTGTTGGTGTTGACGGAGAAGGAGAGTGTCTGTTAAAGGAGCTCCGCTTTCTAGCAGGAAACGTTCACTCTCAGTAAACAGCTAGATACACTGAACGGGAGTGTCTCTGAGCTTCACACTCCTTTATTAGTGAAGTAGTATGTTCACTACTAAGACTGTACTTTCACCTTCAGGATCCACAAACGAGGAGAAGCAGCTGACGCTAATGCTAAACGTTCTCAGGAGAGAGTCCAGCGCATGTTCACGTTCACGGTTCTTCTCGCGGTTCTCCAGAATCTGGAGCTTCTGGACTTCCTGTGTGGAGAAACTGTGGCACTGCATTGTGTTTTAGTCTACGCTTAAAACCAACAGCCTCCGTCGAGTCTCTCTCCACTGGTGGTCTACTGAACCAATCAAACTCATCCAGACTGAAGAGAGGAGAGCAGAGCAGGGGGTCTTTGGGTAGCTGTGTTGGTCCACACGCTGCTTCACTAACTATTCTCCTTGTTTATGTTTGTGAAACAATGTTGGTTATGATAAAGGAATGAAGGGATGAAGGAACAGTGTTGGTGGTGATAAAGGAATGAAGGGGTGAAAGAACAGTGTTGGTGATGATAAAGGAATGAAGGGATGAAGGAACAGTGTTGGTGGTGATAAAGGAATGAAGGGATGAAGGAACAGTGTTGGTGATGATAAAAGAATGAAGGGATGAAGGAACAGTGTTGATAATGATAAAGGGATGAAAGAACAGTATTGATGATGATAAAGCGATGAAAGTACAGTGTTGGTGATGATAAAGGAATGAAGGGATGAAGGAACAGTGTTGGTGATGATAAAGGAATGAAGGGATGAAGGAACAGTGTTGGTGATGATAAATGAATGAAGGGATGAAGGAACAGTGTTGGTGATGATAAATGAATGAAGGGATGAAGGAACAGTGTTGGTGATGATAAAGGAATGAAGGTATGAAGGAAAAGTGTTGGTGATGATAAAAGAATGAAGGGATGAAGGAACAGTGTTGGTGATGATAAAGGAATAAAGGGATGAAGGAACAGTTTTGGTGATGATAAAAGAATGAAGGGATGTAGGAACAGTGTTGGTGATGATAAAGGAATGAAGGGATGAAGGAACAGTGTTGGTGATGATAAAGGAATGAAGGGATGAAGGAACAGTGTTGGTGATAAAGGAATGAAGGGATGAAGGAACAGTGTTGGTGATGATAAAGGAATGAAGGGATTAAGGAACAGTGTTGGTGATGATAAAAGAATGAAGGGATGAAGGAACAGTGTTGGTGATGATAAAGGAATGAAGGGATGTAGGAACAGTGTTGGTGATGATAAAAGAATTAAGGGATGAAGGAACAGTGTTGGTGATGATAAAGGAATAAAGGGATGAAGGAACAGTGTTGGTGATGATAAAGGAATGAAGGGATGAAGGGACAGTGTTGGTGATGATAAAGGAATGAAGGGATGAAGGAACAGTGTTGGTGATGATAAAGGAATGAAGGGATGAAGGAACAGTGTTGGTGATGACAAAGGAATGAAGAGATGAAGGAACAGTGTTGGTAATAAAAGAATGAAGGCATGAAGGAACAGTGTTCGTGATGATAAAGGGATGAAGGAACAGTGTTGGTGATGATAAAGGAATGAAGAAATGAAGGAACAGTGTTGATGATGATAAAGGAATAAAAGAACAGTGTTGGTGATGATAAATGAATGAAGGGATGAAGGAACAGTGTTGGTGATGATAAATGAATGAAGGGATGAAGGAACAGTGTTGGTGATGATAAAGGAATGAAGGTATGAAGGAACAGTGTTGGTGATGATAAAAGAATGAAGGGATGAAGGAACAGTGTTGGTGATGATAAAGGAATAAAGGGATGAAGGAACAGTTTTGGTGATGATAAAAGAATGAAGGGATGTAGGAACAGTGTTGGTGATGATAAAGGAATGAAGGGATGAAGGAACAGTGTTGGTGATGATAAAGGAATGAAGGGATGAAGGAACAGTGTTGGTGATGATAAAGGAATGAAGGGATGAAGGAACAGTGTTGGTGATGATAAAGGAATGAAGGGATTAAGGAACAGTGTTGGTGATGATAAAAGAATGAAGGGATGAAGGAACAGTGTTGGTGATGATAAAGGAATAAAGGGATGAAGGAACAGTGTTGGTGATGATAAAAGAATGAAGGGATGAAGGAACAGTGTTGGTGATGATAAAGGAATAAAGGGATGAAGGAACAGTGTTGGTGATGATAAAAGAATGACGGGATGTAGGAACAGTGTTGGTGATGATAAAGGAATAAAGGGATGAAGGAACAGTGTTGGTGATGATAAAGGAATAAAGGGATGAAGGAACAGTGTTGGTGATGATAAAGGAATGAAGGGATGAAGGGACAGTGTTGGTGATGATAAAAGAATGAAGGGATGAAGGAACAGTGTTGGTGATGATAAAGGAATGAAGGGATGAAGGAACAGTGTTGGTGATGATAAAGGAATGAAGGGATGAAGGAACAGTGTTGGTGATGATAAATGAATGAAGGGATGAAGGAACAGTGTTGGTGATGATAAAGGAATGAAGGGATGAAGGAACAGTGTTGGTGATGATAAAAGAATGAAGGGATGAAGGAACAGTGTTGGTGATGATAAAGGAATAAAAGGATGAAGGAACAGTGTTGGTGATGATAAAGGAATAAAGAGATGAAGGAACAGTGTTGGTGATGATAAAGGAATAAAAGGATGAAGGAACAGTGTTGGTGATGATAAAGGAATGAAGGGATGAAGGAACAGTGTTGCTGATGATAAAGGAATGAAGGGATGAAGGAACAGTGTTGGTGATGATAAAGGAATGAAGGGATGAAGGAACAGTGTTGGTGATGATAAAATAATGAAGGGGTGAAAGAACAGTGTTGATGATGATAAAGGAATGAAAGGATGAAGGAACTTTGTTGGTGATGATAAAGGAATGAAGGGATGTAGGAACAGTGTTGGTGATGATAAAGGAATGAAGGGATGAAGGAACAGTGTTGGTGATGATAAAGGAATGAAGGGATGAAGGAACAGTGTTGGTGATGATAAAGGAATGAAGGGATTAAGGAACAGTGTTGGTGATGATAAAATAATGAAGGGGTGAAAGAACAGTGTTGATGATGATAAAGGAATGAAAGGATGAAGGAACTTTGTTGGTGATGATAAAGGAATGAAGGGATGAAGGAACAGTGTTGGTGATGATAAAGGAATGAAGGGATGAAGGAACAGTGTTGGTAATGATAAAGGAATGAAGGGATGAAGGAACAGTGTTGGTAATGATAAAGGAATGAAGGGATGAAGGAACAGTGTTGGTGATGATAAAGGAATGAAGGGATGAAGGAACAGTGTTGGTGCTGATAAAGGAATGAAGGGATGAAGGAACAGTGTTGGTGATGATAAAGGAATGAAGGGATGAAGGAACAGTGTTGGTGATGATAAAGGAATGAAGGGATGAAGGAACAGTGTTGGTGATGATAAAGGAATGAAGGGATGAAGGAACAGTGTTGGTAATGATAAAGGAATGAAGGGATGAAGGAACAGTGTTGGTGATGATAAAGGAATGAAGGGATGAAGGAACAGTGTTGGTGATGATAAAGGAATGAAGGGATGAAGGAACAGTGTTGGTGATGATAAAGGAATGAAGGGATGAAGGAACAGTGTTGGTAATGATAAAGGAATGAAGGGATGAAGGAACAGTGTTGGTGATGATAAAGGAATGAAGGGATGAAGGAACAGTGTTGGTGATGATAAAGGAATGAAGGGATGAAGGAACAGTGTTGGTGATGATAAAGGAATGAAGGGATGAAGGAACAGTGTTGGTGATGATAAAGGAATTACCATAAAGTTATACCAGCCGGGTTCCCTTTAAGTAGTTATGAAATCAGTACTTTTACACGTTTACTGGAGTAAAAAGCTTGAGTTGATACTTCAACTTCTACAGAAGTAGTTTAAATACATTCTGAGCTCTCACTGGTCGACCCAGTCAGAGTTTAGAACCGATACTGATTTCTGATTGACAGGTTTGGTGGGTTTGGACGGGTCGCGTCCCCTGATGTTCTGAATGGTGTGTGTTTGTGGAAATAAGGGTTTGTACTGATCTCTGGTCAGCGCAGTCTGTCTGGGACGCGGTAATAATTCATTGTTTCACGAGAACCCAGCGGTTCACCGACGCTAAATCAAAAGAGTGATGAGCGTCCAGACGAGAGACGAGGACACATACGGACACCCACGTCCACACAAACACCCCCCACACAAATAAAGAGGGGCCGCCGTTAATGAGGCTCCCAGGCCTATTGATGTCTGGCTGAGTCAGAGATGGACCTGGACCTTCCTGCTCCAGACATCCTTCTTTCTCTTCCTCCTCCCTGTCCTCCTCTCTCTCCTTCATTCAAACCTCTTCTCTGCTCATTTCTCACATCCGTCTCTTCATTTCTTTATCACCACCAACACTGTTCCTTCATCCCTTCATTCCTTTATCATCACCAACACTGTTCCTTCATCCCTTCATTCCTTTATCATCATCATGAACACTGTTCCTTCATCCCTTTATTCCTTTATCATCACCAACACTGTTCCTTCATCCCTTCATTCCTTTATCATCATCACCAACACTGTTCCTTCATCCCTTCATTCCTTTATCATCATCATGAACACTGTTCCTTCATCCCTTCATTCCTTTATCATCATCAACACTGTTCTTTCATCCTTTCATTCCTTTATCACCACCAACACTGTTCCTTCATCCCTTCATTCCTTTATCATCACCAACACTGTTCCTTCATCCCTTTATCATCACCAACACTGTTCCTTCATCCCTTCATTCCGTTATCATCACCAACACTGTTCCTTCATCCCTTCATTCCTTTATCATCACCAACACCGTTCCTTCATCCCTTCATTCCTTTATCATCATCATGAACACTGTTCCTTCATCCCTTCATTCCTTTATCATCATCAACACTGTTCCTTCATCCTTTCATTCCTTTATCATCATCAACACTGTTCCTTCAAACTTTCATTCCTTTATCACCACCAACACTGTTCCTTCATCCCTTCATTCCTTTATCATCATCAACACTGTTCCTTCATCCCTTCATTCCTTTATCATCACCAACATTGTTCCTTCGTCTCATTATTCCTTTATCATCACCAACATTGTTCCTTCGTCTCATTATTCCTTTATCATCACCAACACTGTTCCTTCATCCCTTCATTCCTTTATCATCACCAACACTGTTCCTTCATCCCTTCATTCCTTTATCATCACCAACATTGTTCCTTCGTCTCATTATTCCTTTATCATCACCAACACTGTTCCTTCATCCCTTCATTCCTTTTTAATCGCCAACACTGTTCCTTCATCCCTTCATTCCTTTATCATCACCAACACTGTTCCTTCATCCCTTTATCATCACCAACACTGTTCCTTCATCCCTTCATTCCTTTATCATCATCAACACTGTTCCTTCATCCTTTCATTCCTTTATCATCATCAACACTGTTCCTTCATACTTTCATTCCTTTATCACCACCAACACTGTTCCTTCATCCCTTTATCATCACCAACACTGTTCCTTCATCCCTTCATTCCGTTATCATCACCAACACTGTTCCTTCATCCCTTCATTCCTTTATCATCACCAACACCGTTCCTTCATCCCTTCATTCCTTTATCATCATCATGAACACTGTTCCTTCATCCCTTCATTCCTTTATCATCATCAACACTGTTCCTTCATCCTTTCATTCCTTTATCATCATCAACACTGTTCCTTCATCCCTTCATTCCTTTATCATCACCAACACCGTTCCTTCATCCCTTCATTCCTTTATCATCATCATGAACACTGTTCCTTCATCCCTTCATTCCTTTATCATCATCATGAACACTGTTCCTTCATCCCTTCATTCCTTTATCATCACCAACACTGTTCCTTCATCCCTTCATTCCTTTATCATCACCAACACTGTTCCTTCATCCCTTCATTCCTTTATCATCATCATCATCAACACTGTTCCTTCATCCCTTCATTCCTTTATCATCATCATCAACACTGTTCCTTCATCCCTTCATTCCTTTATCATCATCAACACTGTTCCTTCATCCTTTCATTCCTTTATCATCATCAACACTGTTCCCTCATCCCTTCATTCCTTTATCATCAACACTGTTCCTTCATCCTTTCATTCCTTTATCATCACCAACACTGTTCCTTCATCCCTTTATTCCTTCATTTATTAACACTGTTCCTTCATCCCTTCATTCTGTTATCATCACCAACACTATTCCTTCATCCCTTCATTCCTTTATCATCACCAACACTGTTCCTTCATCCCTTCATTCCTTTATCATCATCATGAACACTGTTCCTTCATCCCTTCATTCCTTTATCATCATCAACACTGTTCCTTCATCCTTTCATTCCTTTATCATCATCAACACTGTTCCTTCATCCCTTCATTCCTTTATCATCACCAACACCGTTCCTTCATCCCTTCATTCCTTTATCATCATCATGAACACTGTTCCTTCATCCCTTCATTCCTTTATCATCATCATGAACACTGTTCCTTCATCCCTTCATTCCTTTATCATCACCAACACTGTTCCTTCATCCCTTCATTCCTTTATCATCATCAACACTGTTCCTTCATCCCTTCATTCCTTTATCATCACCAACACTGTTCCTTCATCCCTTCATTCCTTTATCATCATCATCATCAACACTGTTCCTTCATCCCTTCATTCCTTTATCATCATCATCAACACTGTTCCTTCATCCCTTCATTCCTTTATCATCATCAACACTGTTCCTTCATCCTTTCATTCCTTTATCATCACCAACATTGTTCCTTCATCCCTTCATTCCTTTATCATCATCAACACTGTTCCTTCATCCCTTCATTCCTTTATCATCAACACTGTTCCTTCATCCTTTCATTCCTTTATCATCACAAACACTGTTCCTTCATCCCTTTATTCCTTCATTTATTAACACTGTTCCTTCATCCCTTCATTCCTTTATTATCACCAACACTGTTCCTTCATCCATATTGACTAACCCAGTCTGTGTCCACCAAATCAGAACACTGAGTGAGTTTTCTCATGTTCTCATGAAGTATTTGTCCAGTAAACGTTTCTAACGATGCTATATTTGCTGCATGTTAATGGGAGTGTGAGCTTTTACATGTTAATGAGAACCTTTATGAAAGTTCTATCAGCTTGAAGGAGCATTGTCCTGGCTTTCTAATCACCCGCTAATTAGCCAAATACTGCGTGACCCATCGACTGTTAATTAGCTGAAGCCAGGCTCCTTTTAGCTTGCTCATTTACAGCAATTTCATTGGTCCACTGTGGCTGCTGTGTCTGTAATCTCACTGCAGCCCTACCTTGGCCCGACCACTAGGGACGTACAATTAATTGGAAGTTAATTGGAAATTGAATCAGAGGTTTGGCTTATGCGATTAGACATCAGTAAATGCTGAGATGAATGTCTGGCAATGTCTAAGTGCTTCTGATTTGCATAGCCATAGCCATCAACCAATTATTATTATAAGCCACATTTATGTATTAGAAATGCAGCTCAGAGTGCTTTACAATACAAAATAAAGGAGGAAGATGAAAATATCAATTAGAAGAGGTTTAAATGAAAATACATAAATTAAAAGTATAAAGAAAAATGCAAACAAGTAAAACAATTAAAGTAATTTTCCAGTGAAAGGGGTCAGAACTAGGCAGATGGTTGTGGATAAAATAAAGCAAAGAATTTTATTTTTATTACAAAAAGGATGTCCAAACTTGGTAATCAGGCAAAGGTCAATACTTCAAAATGATGAAGAATATGCAAAAAAGGACACTGAAAATAAAATTATTATTATTATTATTATTATTATTATTATTATTATTATTATTATTATTATTTATTCTGATATTGCTGCTATGTACAATATCACTAAGTCACTTTAAATAGATATATCTTCGTAGATAACCTGTCTATGCAAAACATTCTACATATGTCCTCCTGTATATCTTGTGTATGTTTTGTATAGTTCTTTATATATTTCAGTTATTACTAAATGTATATATTCTAGTCTATTTTTACTTCATTATTGTCTATTTATTGTACGTTTTCACTGTTTTTACTACACATATATTGCTGCCCTGCTGTAGAGTTGTATCTGAGCCTCACCCCAAACATTTCAATGCATGTTATGTCCTGTCATGATGTGCAAATGACAAATAAACTTGAAACTTGAAACTCACTTAGTAACACTGTAGCAATACTTTGCAACAAGGGTACAAATAGAGGCAGTCTTTATAGGGTGCTTGATGAGACTAGTATTCTGGTGACCAGCCAGGAGAACATTGAGCGATTGGTGGATTCAGCAGGAATGAGAGTCACGTGATCACCTGGAGGATTCTGGGGCTTGAGTCAGTGTCTGGTTGTCATTGAGCTGGGGACTTCACATTGCAATGGTGAAGTGTAAGTGTCCATGAGCTGCAGACAGTGGATTTTCAGTAGCCAAATGTTGAGGACGTCACCCTGCAGCAGTGGAGTTTGATTGTCTTTGAACTGGAAGCTTACACGGCAACAGTGAAGTTTGAGTGTCTAAGAGCTGCAGACTTTGCACTGGATGGTGCCGTTTTAGTGGCCCTGAACTGGGAAATTTGCACTGTAACCGTGGAGTTAGAGTACACGTGAGTTGGGTGACTATGCACAGCAACAGTAGAGTTTAATTGTCTTCGAGCTGGGGACCTTACACTGTAACAGTGGTGTTTCAGTAGCCAACAAGTGGGGGCCTTCACACTGCGACAGTGAACTTTGAGTGTCCATGATCTGGGTGACCATGCCCTGCGACAGTAGAGTTGGAGTGTCCACAAGCTGGGGACTTCACACTGCAACAATACAGTTTGAATGTCGATGAGCTGCATACAGTGGACTCGCACTGGACAGTGGAGATAGAGTAGAGATTAGCTGGGTGATAATACACTGCAACAGTGGAGATAGAGTAGAGATTAGCTGGGTGGCCACGCACCGCAACAGTGGAGACAGAGTAGAGATTAGCTGGGTGATAATGCACTGCAACAGTGGAGATAGAGTAGAGATTAGCTGGGTGATAATGCACTGCAACAGTGGAGATAGAGTAGAGATTAGCTGGGTGATAATGCACTGCAACAGTGGAGATAGAGTAGAGATTAGCTGGGTGATATTGCACTGCAACAGTGGAGATAGAGTAGAGATTAGCTGGGTGATAATGCACTGCAACAGTGGAGATAGAGTAGAGATTAGCTGGGTGACTATGCACTCCAACAGTGGAGATAGAGTAGAGATTAGCTGGGTGATATTGCACTGCAACAGTGGAGATAGAGTAGAGATTAGCTGGGTGACTATGCACTGCAGCAGTGGAGATAGAGTAGAGATTAGCTGGGTGACTATGCACTGCAGCAGTGGAGATAGAGTAGAGATTAGCTGGGTGACTATGCACTGCAGCAGTGGAGATAGAGTAGAGATTAGCTGGGTGATAATGCACTGCAGCAGTGGAGATAGAGTAGAGATTAGCTGGGTGATAATGCACTGCAACAGTGGAGATAGAGTAGAGATTAGCTGGGTGACTATGCACTGCAGCAGTGGAGATAGAGTAGAGATTAGCTGGGTGACTATGCACTGCAGCAGTGGTGATAGAGTAGAGATTAGCTGGGTGATAATGCACTGCAACAGTGGAGATAGAGTAGAGATTAGCTGGGTGACTATGCACTCCAACAGTGGAGATAGAGTAGAGATTAGCTGGGTGATAATGCACTGCAACAGTGGAGATAGAGTAGAGATTAGCTGGGTGATAATACACTGCAACAGTGGAGATAGAGTAGAGATTAGCTGGGTGATAATGCACTGCAACAGTGGAGATAGAGTAGAGATTAGCTGGGTGATAATGCACTGCAACAGTGGAGATAGAGTAGAGATTAGCTGGGTGATAATGCACTGCAACAGTGGAGATAGAGTAGAGATTAGCTGGGTGATAATGCACTGCAACAGTGGAGATAGAGTAGAGATTAGCTGGGTGACTATGCACTGCAGCAGTGGAGATAGAGTAGAGATTAGCTGGGTGATAATGCACTCCAACAGTGGTGATAGAGTAGAGATTAGCTGGGTGATAATGCACTGCAACAGTGGAGATAGAGTAGAGATTAGCTGGGTGACTATGCACTGCAACAGTGGAGATAGAGTAGAGATTAGCTGGGTGATAATGCACTCCAACAGTGGAGATAGAGTAGAGATTAGCTGGGTGATAATGCACTCCAACAGTGGAGATACAGTAGAGATTAGTTGGGTGATAATGCACTGCAACAGTGGAGATAGAGTAGAGATTAGCTGGGTGATAATGCACTGCAACAGTGGAGATAGAGTAGAGATTAGCTGGGTGATAATGCACTGCAACAGTGGAGATAGAGTAGAGATTAGCTGGGTGATAATGCACTGCAACAGTGGAGATAGAGTAGAGATTAGCTGGGTGATATTGCACTGCAACAGTGGAGATAGAGTAGAGATTAGCTGGGTGGCCACGCACCGCAACAGTGGAGACAGAGTAGAGATTAGCTGGGTGATATTGCACTGCAACAGTGGAGATACAGTAGAGATTAGTTGGGTGATAATGCACTGCAACAGTGGAGATACAGTAGAGATTAGTTGGGTGATAATGCACTGCAACAGTGGAGATACAGTAGAGATTAGTTGGGTGATAATGCACTGCAACAGTGGAGATAGAGTAGAGATTAGTTGGGTGATAATACACTGCAACAGTGGAGATAGAGTAGAGATTAGTTGGGTGATAATGCACTGCAACAGTGGAGATAGAGTAGAGATTAGCTGGGTGATAATACACTGCAACAGTGGAGATAGAGTAGAGATTAGTTGGGTGATAATACACTGCAACAGTGGAGATAGAGTAGAGATTAGCTGGGTGATAATGCACTGCAACAGTGGAGATACAGTAGAGATTAGTTGGGTGATAATGCACTGCAACAGTGGAGATAGAGTAGAGATTAGCTGGGTGATAATGCACTGCAACAGTGGTGATAGAGTAGAGATTAGTTGGGTGATAATGCACTGCAACAGTGGAGATAGAGTAGAGATTAGCTGGGTGATAATACACTGCAACAGTGGAGATAGAGTAGAGATTAGTTGGGTGATAATACACTGCAACAGTGGAGATAGAGTAGAGATTAGCTGGGTGATAATGCACTGCAACAGTGGTGATAGAGTAGAGATTAGCTGGGTGATAATGCACTCCAACAGTGGAGATAGAGTAGAGATTAGCTGGGTGATAATGCACTGCAACAGTGGAGATAGAGTAGAGATTAGCTGGGTGACTATGCACTGCAACAGTGGAGATACAGTAGAGATCAAGTGTGTAGACTTCACACTTGACAGTGGAGTTAGAGTAGCTGGAAGCTGGGTGACCAGTTGGAGTAGACGTGAGAAGCCACAGACCTCATACTGTGATAGCTGTGTTTGATTGGGCTACAAGCCCGAAACCTTTCAGTGGAGTTTCGTCTTGCCAGACCAGGAACTCTGTGTGTGTGTGTTTTATATTAAACATATTTTTATTATTACGTCCCCCAAAACAGCTTCTGGATGAATAAATGGGCAGATGGGTTGACAGAATGGATTGCTTGATGGCTTGGTCGATTATGGAACTGACTAATGGATGAACGGATGGATGGTTTCTTTATTTAAAGACAGAGTTAAGTATAGATTTGTGCATTTCTCAGCATCTGAGCCTCCTTATCTCAAAGCTCAGCCTCCAATCTGATGTCAGACTCGGACCTGTCTATTTACATATTAGCTGATCAGTCTAAGAGGCTTCATTCAAATTCCGACAACTTCCTCAGCCCCTCTCTACGCTCTTCCTGTTGGGGATATATTTAGTGGGCTTTCATGAGGACGTGCTAGAGAGGCCGCTACGGCGGCTTTCTGCTGTATCCTGACGTAAGCCGCAGCTGTCAGGGGTTTTGTGCGCCGCTCCTCAGCTCCGCTGGTGCACTGCGTGAGTATGCCTGTTCAGCTCCAAACAGTTTAGGAACGAAATCTGCATTAAGCTTCGAGTGCTTTCGTCAAGTCATTTATTCAGCGTAGCGAAGCAGTAGTGAGTGTTTGAGAGAGACAGCCATGCACAGCCATGACTTTTGGGAGAGATTAGGGGAGAATCACATTTTGACAACAAATTTTCTACCATAAATGCTAAATGAGGGGGTCGGTTAGTGATGGAATACACACAAAACCATGGACGCTGTTAGCGGTGGGCCTTTGTGGATATTTATTAAAACAATAGACCACTAAAGTCATGTATCATTCTGTAGTCTATTCTAGTTAGACCATTATTTGAAACTCAGGGTATTTATTTATAGCAAAAATAAATAGTGTCCACAAACTTTTGGCCACGAAAAGTAAGTAATTGTTTGTGATTAGCTGGATTTCTGCATTTATTACTAATAAAATGTGGTCTGATTTTTATCTAAGTCACAATAATAGACAAACACAATATAACTTAACTAATAACAATACACACACACACACACACACACACACACACACAATCTGTAGTCTATGTTATGCCCCTACTTGTAATTCCAGGTCTAAGCCAAATTTCTGCTGATGCATAGTTTGTGTTGGTTGTAACTAAACCAAAAACACATACACACAAAATATAACTAAACCAATAACACACACACACAATCTAACTAAATCAATAAAACACACACATACACACAATGTAACTAAACTAATAACACACACACACACACACAATCGAACTAAACCAATGACACACACAATCTAACAGAACTAATAACACACACACAATCTAACTAAACTAATAACAAACACACACAATCTAAATAAAGTAATAACACACACACAATCTAACTAAACTAATAACACACATACAATGTAACTAAACTAATAACACACACACAATCTAACTAAACTAATAACACACACACACACACACACACACACACACACACACACACAATCTAACCTAACTAATAACACATACACAGTCTAACTAAACTAATAACACACACACACACACACACACAATCTAACTAAACTAATAACACACACACACAATCTAACTAAACTAATAACACACACACACAATCTAACTAAACTAATAACACACACACACACACACACAATCTAACCTAACTAATAACATACGCAATCTAACTAAACTATAAACACACACACACACACACACACACACACACACACAATCTAACTAAACTAATAATACATACACACACAATCTAACTAAACTATAAACACACACACACACAATCTAACTAAAGTAATACCACACACATACACACACAATCTAACTAAACTAATAACACACACACACACACACAATCTAACTAAACTAATAACACATACACACACAATCTAACTAAACTATAAACACACACACACACAATCTAACTAAAGTAATACCACACACATACACACACAATCTAACTAAACTAATAACACACACACACACACACACACAATCTAACTAAACTAATAACACACACACACACACACACACACACAATCTAACTAAACTAATAACACATACACACACAATCTAACTAAACTATAAACACACACACACACAATCTAACTAAAGTAATACCACACACATACACACACAATCTAACTAAACTAATAACACACACACACACACACACAATCTAACTAAACTAATAACATATACACACACAATCTAACTAAACTATAAACACACACACACACACACACAATCTAACTAAACTAATAACACATACACACAATCTAACTAAAGTAATAACACACACATACACACACAATCTAACTAAACTAATAACACACACACACACACACACAATCTAACTAAACTAATAACACACACACACACACACACACACACAGTGGTGGTTTTCATGTCTGGTATTGAAGACAGTGTGTAGCGTCCATGGCAGTAGAGAGTGAGCTGATATTAGAGTGTGTCTGTGACTGTGTGTGAAGAGTGAGATCTAGTGAGAACTTCAGCCTAATTAATCCACTCACTCCGTTTCTGGAGTTTTGGAGACTCACGCGAATACGCAGGAAAGAGATTTGCAAGCTTTCATGTAAGCCTCTTTTCCTCTTTTTCTTTGTTCACTCTCACTTTATCTCCATTCCTTTCTCTTCTTCTTCTCTCTTATTCTGCTATCACTTTCTCTCTAAAACCCCTTCCTCTTTTCAGCTGCCGCCTTACCGTCACTTCTTTTCTTGTCAAGTGATTTACTGAGGTTTTGTGTGTGTGTGTATATGTGTGTATATATTTGTGTGTGTGTATATCTGTGTGTGTGTGCGGGTGTGTGAGTGTTTGAGTGTGTATGTATGTGTACCTCTGTGTGTGTGTGTGTGTGTATATGTGTTTGTCTGTGTATGTGTGAGTGTATGTATATGTGTATGTATGTGTGTGTGTGTGTATATGTGTTTGTCTGTGTATGTGTGAGTGTATGTATATGTGTATGTATGTGTGTGTGTGTGTATATGTGTTTGTCTGTGTATGTGTGAGTGTATGTATATGTGTATGTATGTGTGTGTGTGTATATGTGTTTGTCTGTGTATGTGTGAGTGTATGTATATGTGTATGTATGTGTGTGTGTTTGCATGTCTGTGAGTGTTTGAGTGTGTGTGTATGTGTATATCTGTGTGTGTGTGTGAGAGAGAGAGAGTGTGTGTGTGTATATGTGTTTGTCTGTGTGTGTGAGTGTATGTATATGTGTATGTATGTGAGAGAGAGTGTGTGTATATGTGTTTGTCTGTGTGTGTGTATGTTTTTGTGTGTGTGTGTGTTTGCCTGTGTGTGTGTATGTGTGTATATGTATTTGTGTGTATGTATGTGTGCGTGTATGTGTATATCTGTGTGTGTGCCCATGTGTGTTTGCCTGCGTGTGTGTGTGAGTGTTTGAGTGTGTGTGTATCTGTGTGTGTGTGTTTGTGTGCTTGCCTGTGTGTTTGTGAGTTTTATAGTGTGTGTGTGTGTGTGTGCATGTATTTGTACATCTGTGTATGTGTGTGTGTGTTTGCCTATGTGTGTGTTTGAGTGTGTGTGTATGTGTGTATTTGTGTGTGTGTTTGTGTGCACCACTTTTCCACAGATTTCTCATCACTTCTGCATAATTTAGTTGTCGACATGTAAACACAACCGTTGAGTGTGGTTCGATGTGAAATGGTTCAGTGTCGAGTCATTTGCTGAGGCTTTTCTTCACAGTGGTCATGATGGGAACCAGGCGTCACCAAGTCTACAACACAAATAGAGTTCACTATCAAACCCGCCAGCGAGCCTACGCGTGTCCCCTGAGTTTATATGAAATGTTGATGGTAAAGTCTGGAAGATGTTTTCTGTGGGGACTGTTTTGCCTCAGAGTGCTCTGCATGTGCCTCTCTGCTATATCAATCTTGTGAAAAATAGGTTTTAGATTAAAATCTTATTATAAATCTACTGTGATACAAAACCCTAGGCACCAAAAGACGAATCTGTGACCAGTTTATTTTAAAAACTTTCTATGAATATTGTTTAGATGCAACACATATGTTTGTGAGTGTTTTAGTGTGTGTGTGTTTGTGTGTGTGTGTGTGTGTGTGTGTGAGTGAGTGTGTGTGTATTTGTATATCTGTGTGTGAGTGTGTGTTTGTCTGTGTGTGTGTGTGTGTGTGTATGTGTGTGTGTGTGCATGTGTGTATGTGTGTGTTTGCATGTGTGTGTTTGCGTGTGTGTGTGTTTGCCTGCGTGTGTGAGGGAGTGTGTGTGTATTTGTATATCTGTGTGTGAGTGTGTGTTGCCTGTGTGTGTGTGTGTGTGTTTGCCTGTGTGTGTGTGTATGTGTGTGTTTGAGTGTGTGTGCATGTGTGTATGTGTGTGTTTGCGTGTGTGTGTTTGCGTGTGTGTGTGTGTTTGCGCGTGTGTGTGTTTGCCTGCGTGTGTGTGTGAGTGTTTGAGTGTGTGTGTATCTGTGTGTGTGTTTGTGTGCTTGCCTGTGTGTTTGTGAGTGTTTTAGTGTGTTTTAGTGTGTGTGCATGTGCCTCTCTGCTATATCAATCTTGTGAAAAATAGGTTTTAGATTAAAATTTTATTATAAATCTACTGTGATACAAAATCCTAGGCACCAAAAGATGAATCTGTGACCAGTTTATTTTAAAAACTTTCTATTAATAGTGTTTAGATGCAACACGTGTTTGTGAGTGTTTTAGTGGGTGTGTGTTTGTGTGTGTGTGTGTGTGTGTGTGTGTGTGTGTGTGTGTGTTTGCCTGTTTATGTGTGTGTATGTGTGTGTGTGTGTGTTTGCCTGCATGTGTGTGTGTGCATGTATGTATGTGTGTGTTTGCGTGTGTGTGTGCGTGTGTGTATGTGCATGTGTGTGTGTTTGTGTGCTTGCCTGTGTGTTTGTGAGTGTTTTAGTGTGTTTTAGTGTGTGTGCATGTGCCTCTCTGCTATATCAATCTTGTGAAAAATAGGTTTTAGATTAAAATTTTATTATAAATCTACTGTGATACAAAATCCCAGGCACCAAAAGATGAATCTGTGACCAGTTTATTTTAAAAACTTTCTATTAATAGTGTTTAGATGCAATAAATACTTTCCAAAAATGCCTTAATTAATGTAATACAATTATTAACTATAAATATGATTACCTGTATCACAAATACAAGCATAGAAATAGTGATTTATTTATTTATTTATTTTTTGCAGCCAGTGGTTCGCTATCCTCTGGGGTCCTAACATCCTGGCATTAACTGCATCCTGGTATTTGTCGTCTAGACAGATACCAACAAATGTAGGGTCTAAATGAACACTGGAGAATAATCAGAACTCACTGGAGAACACAGGGAAATAATCAGAACATTCTGGAGAAAACTGGAGAATATTCAGATCTCACTGTTGAAGACTAGAAAATGATCAGAACGTACAGGAGAATGATCAGAGTTCAGTCGAGAACACTAAAGAATGATCATAACTCATTGGAGAACACTGGAGAACACTGAAAAAAGATGAGAACTTACTGGAGAACACCAAAGAATGGTCATAACTCATTGGAGAACACTGGAGAACACTGAAAAAAGATGAGAACTTACTGGAGAACACTGAAGAATGATCATACCTTACTGGAGAACACTGGATAATGTTTAGAACTCACTGGCCAGTGGTTCGCTATCCTCTGGGGTGCTAACATCCTGGCATTAACTGCATCCTGGCATTTGTCGCCTGGACAGATACCCCACATATATAGGGTCTAAATGTTTTCACTGAACCCAGGAGAACTTACTGGAGAAGACGGGTAAATAATCAGAACTCACTGGAGAATATTGAAGAATGGTCAGAACTCACTGGAGAACACTGAAGAATAGTTAGAACTCACTGGAGAACAATGAGAACTCATTGAAGAACACTGTGGAATGATCAGAACATACTGGAGAACAATGGAGAATAATCAGATCTCACGGTGGAAGACTAGAGAATGATCAGAACTCACTGAAGAATACTATAGAATGATGAGAACTCGCCGGAGAACACAGTCTCACTGTTAAAGACTAGAGAATGATGAGAACTCGCTGGAGAACACTGAAGAATGATAAGAACTCATTGAAGAACGCTTGAGAATGTTAAGAACATACTGGAGAACACTGAATAATGGTCAGAACTCACTGGAAAACACTGGAGAATGATCAGAACTCACTGGAGAACAGAGGTTAATGACCAGAACTCACTGGAGAACACTGGAGAATGATCAGAACTCACTGGATAACACTGAAGAATGGTCAGAACTCACTGGAGAACACTGGAGAATGATCAGAACCCACTGGAGAACAGAGGTTAATGACCAGAACTCACTGGATAACACTGAAGAATGGTCAGAACTCACTGGAGAACAGAGGTTAATGATCAGAACTCACTGGAGAACACTGAAAATGATCAGAACTCACTGGAGAACACTGGAGAATGATAAGGACTCACTGGAGAACAGAGGTTAATGATCAGAACTCACTGGAGAACACTGGAGAATGATCAGAACTCACTGGAGAACACTGGAGAATGATAAGGACTCACTGGAGAACAGAGGTTAATGATCAGAACTCACTGGAGAACACTGAAGAATGGTCAGAACTCATTGGAAAACACTGGAGAATGATAAGGACTCACTGGAGAACAGAGGTTAATGATCAGAACTCACTGGAGAACACTGAAAATGATCAGAACTCACTGGAGAACACTGGAGAATGATAAGGACTCACTGGAGAACAGAGGTTAATGATCAGAACTCACTGGAAAAAACTGGAGAATGATAAGGACTCACTGGAGAACACTGGAGAATGATAAGGACTCACTGGAGAACAGAGGTTAATGATCAGAACGCACTGGAAAACACTGGAGAATGATAAGGACTCACTGGAGAACACTGAAAATGATCAGAACTCAGGAGCGCCGCTTTCCGTGACTCTTTATGCCGTTTCAGAGTCACATAATGTTGCTACATGCATTCAGTTAGAACCCAGTGCTGCTCATAAACAACAAGAACCTCCAGAAAGTCAGAGAAGGGTTGCGCTTGCATGCTCATGCTTCAGCTTTCCAATTTACTGTTCTCTCCCGTCCTCCTTCCTCAGCCTGGGTGGGAATACTGTATATATTTGTGAGTTTTCCATTAGCACTGCTACTCAGCCTTGGCTGCGCGTTGACCCCTCTTATTGGCCGTGCATTAGTGTGGAAGACAGGCCGAGAAATATGATATGATCATGCAGGCGCACACTCACTCACGTACGCTATAAGCGCATGACAGGCAGCACCATCCAATATGATCCCTCTAATTCCACCACTTCACTAAGAATCAATATCAAACCCTGCCTGCCATCTGGCTCTCAGCAAACAGGCAACACTCACACACATAACCGCCACATACTGTTTGGAGATCAGCCATCCAAATGGCCCTTAGAGGTGTCATAGACCGTAAAACTGTATTTACATTATCATACAATACACAGAACTGTACATACCATGAAGCTCAAGCACTGTTCTTCCTCCTCCAGTATAGTTCAGTTATTTAGTATTATTTAGTATGTATATAGGAGAACACTGGAGAATGATCAGAACTCATTGGTGAACACTGAAGAATGGTCAGAACTCACTTCAGAACACTGAAGAATCATCAGAACTCACTGAAAAACACTGGAGAATGGTCAGAACCCACTGGTGAACACTGGAGAATGATCAGAACTCACTGGTGAACACTGAAAAATGATCAGAACTCACTGAAAAACACTGGAGAATGATCAGAACTCACTGGTGAACACTGGAGAATGGTCAGAACTCACTGGAGAACACTGGAGGATGATCAGAACTCACAGAAAAACACTGAAGAATGATCAGAACTCACTGAAAAACACTGAAGAATGATCAGAACTCATAGGAGAACACTGGAGAATGATCAGAACTCATTGGTGAACACTGAAGAATGGTCAGAACTCACTTCAGAACACTGAAGAATCATCAGAACTTACTTCAGAACACTGAAGAATCATCAGAACTCACTGGTGAACACTGGAGAATGATCAGAACTCACTGAAAAACACTGGGGAATGGTCAGAACTCACTGGAGAACACTGGAGGATGATCAGAACTCACTTCAGAACACGGAAGAATGGTCAGAACTCACTTCAGAACACAGAAAAATGGTCAGAACTCACTGGTGAACACTGGAGAATGGTCAGAACTCACTTCAGAACACTGGAGAATGGTCAGAACTCACAGAAAAACACTGAAGAATCATCAGAACTTACTTCAGAACACTAAAGAATCATCAGAATTCACTGGTGAACACTGGAGAACTCACTGAAGAACGCTGGAGAATGTTCAGAACATACTGCAGAACACTGAAGAATGATGAACTTACTGAAGAACACAGGTTAATGATCAGAACTCACTGGAGAACACTGAAGAATGATCAGAACTTACTTCAGAACACTGGAGAATGATCAGAACTCACTGAAAAACACTGGAGAATGGTCAGAACTCACTGGTGAACACTGAAGAATGGTCAGAACTCACTTCACAACACTGGAGAATGATCAGAACTCATAGGAGAACACTGGAGAATGATCAGAACTCATTGGTGAACACTGAAGAATGGTCAGAACTCACTTCAGAACACTGAAGAATCATCAGAACTTACTTCAGAACACTGAAGAATCATCAAAACTCACTGGTGAACACTGGAGAATCATCAGAACTCACTGAAAAACACTGGGGAATGGTCAGAACTCACTGGAGAACACTGAAGGAAGATCAGAACTCACTTCAGAACACGGAAGAATGGTCAGAACTCACTTCAGAACACAGAAGAATGGTCAGAACTCACTGGTGAACACTGGAGAATGGTCAGAACTCACTTCAGAACACTGGAGAATGGTCAGAACACACTGGAGAACACTGGAGAATGATCAGAACTCTCTTCAGAACACTGGAGAATGGTCAGAACTCACTTTACAACACTAAAGATGATCAGAACTCACTGGAGAACACTGGAGAATGATCAGAACTCACTTCAGAACACTGGAGAACACAGAAGAATGGTCAGAACTCACTGGTGAACACTGGAGAATGGTCAGAACTCACTGGTGAACACTGGAGAATGGTCAGAACACTTCAGAACACTGAAGAATCATCAGAACTCACTGAAAAACACTGGAGAATGGTCAGAACTCACAGAAAAACACTGAAGTATGATCAGAACTCACTTAAGAACACTGTAGAATAGTCAGAACGCACTGGAGAACACTGGAGAATGATCAGAACTCACTGAAAAACACTGGAGAATGATCAGAACTCACAGAAAAACACTGAAGTATGATCAGAACTCACTTTAGAACACTGTAGAATAGTCAGAACGCACTGGAGAACACTGGAGAATGGTCAGAACTCACTGAAAAACACTGGAGAATGATCAGAACTCACTGGTGAACACTGGAGAATGGTCAGAACTCACTGGAGAACACTGGAGGATGATCAGAACTCACAGAAAAACACTGAAGAATGATCAGAACTTACTTCAGAACACTGAAGAATGATCAGAACTCACTGAAAAACACTGAAGAATGATCAGAACTTACTTCAGAACACTGAAGAATGATCAGAACTCACTGAAAAACACTGGAGAATGGTCAGAACTCACTTTAGAACACTGTAGAATAGTCAGAACGCACTGGAGAACACTGGAGAATGATCAGAACTTACTTCAGAACACTGAAGAATCATCAGAACTCACTGAAAAACACTGGAGAATGGTCAGAACTCACAGAAAAACACTGAAGTATGATCAGAACTCACTTTAGAACACTGTAGAATAGTCAGAACGCACTGGAGAACACTGGAGAATGATCAGAACTTACTTCAGAACACTGAAGAATCATCAGAACTCACTGAAAAACATTGGAGAATGACCAGAACTCACTTCAGAACACTGGAGAATGGTCAGAACTCACTTCAGAACACCGAAGAATGGTCAGAACTCACTGGTGAACACTGGAGAATGGTCAGAACTCACTGGAGAACACAGAAGAATGGTCAGAACTCACTGGTGAACACTGGAGAATGGTCAGAACACACTGGAGAACACTGGAGAATGATCAGAACTCTCTTCAGAACACTGGAGAATGGTCAGAACTCACTTCAGAACACTGGAGAACACTGAAGAATGGTCAGAACTCACTGGTGAACACTGGAGAATGGTCAGAACTCACTTCAGAACACTGGAGAACACTGAAGAATGGTCAGAACTCACTGGTGAACACTGGAGAATGGTCAGAACTCACTTCAGAACACTGGAGAACACTGAAGAATGGTCAGAACTCACTGGTGAACACTGGAGAATGGTCAGAACTCACTTTAGAACACTGTAGAATAGTCAGAACGCACTGGAGAACACTGGAGAATGATCAGAACTTACTTCAGAACACTGAAGAATCATCAGAACTCACTGAAAAACACTGGAGAATGGTCAGAACTCACAGAAAAACACTGAAGTATGATCAGAACTCACTTTAGAACACTGTAGAATAGTCAGAACGCACTGGAGAACACTGGAGAATGATCAGAACTTACTTCAGAACACTGAAGAATCATCAGAACTCACTGAAAAACATTGGAGAATGACCAGAACTCACTTCAGAACACTGGAGAATGGTCAGAACTCACTTCAGAACACCGAAGAATGGTCAGAACTCACTGGTGAACACTGGAGAATGGTCAGAACTCACTGGAGAACACAGAAGAATGGTCAGAACTCACTGGTGAACACTGGAGAATGGTCAGAACACACTGGAGAACACTGGAGAATGATCAGAACTCTCTTCAGAACACTGGAGAATGGTCAGAACTCACTTCAGAACACTGGAGAACACTGAAGAATGGTCAGAACTCACTGGTGAACACTGGAGAATGGTCAGAACTCACTTCAGAACACTGGAGAACACTGAAGAATGGTCAGAACTCACTGGTGAACACTGGAGAATGGTCAGAACTCACTTCAGAACACTGGAGAACACTGAAGAATGGTCAGAACTCACTGGTGAACACTGGAGAATGGTCAGAACTCACTTTAGAACACTGTAGAATAGTCAGAACGCACTGGAGAACACTGGAGAATGATCAGAACTTACTTCAGAACACTGAAGAATCATCAGAACTCACTGAAAAACACTGGAGAATGGTCAGAACTCACAGAAAAACACTGAAGTATGATCAGAACTCACTTTAGAACACTGTAGAATAGTCAGAACGCACTGGAGAACACTGGAGAATGATCAGAACTTACTTCAGAACACTGAAGAATCATCAGAACTCACTGAAAAACATTGGAGAATGACCAGAACTCACTTCAGAACACTGGAGAATGGTCAGAACTCACTTCAGAACACCGAAGAATGGTCAGAACTCACTGGTGAACACTGGAGAATGGTCAGAACTCACTGGAGAACACTGGAGAATGATCAGAACTTATTTCAGAACACTGGAGAATGATCAGAACTCACTGGAAAACACTGGATAATGTTCAGAACTCACTGGAAAACACTGTAGAATGATCAGAGCATTCTTAAAGTGTTTATTTATAGAGAAAGTAAATAAAAGGTGTGTTTTCTTGTTAACTCAGCTTCACAGATTAATATGTTGGTTGTACAGAGCGGTGTTCTCCAGAACTAGACGAGCAGGTCCATTCCAGAACCGTTTCTGTTAAACACTCAGTTCTCTCTGTTCACTTTTCTGTTTTTAGAGCTCCTTATTCTTTCTGACTTGCTTTAGTCTCCGACTGCTGCTCCTCGCTTCGTACCGCGCCTGTGTGCGGATCTGATTGGCTGAGGAGCCTTCTGTGATCTTACAGCTCACGTGGCTGGTCTTTGAGTTTATTGCACCATAAAGCCCGTATACCGTGAAGACAAAAAAAAGATTTCTCAATAGTTTATGGGTTTTGGTCCATGGTCCGCCTATTAGTGACTGCTGCTGTACGTGATCTGCAAGGATGGATTCATATGCAAATCAGTTGAGGGTGTCTCCCACATGGATGAGTGGGTCCAGAGAATGCCACCTAAGTAGGAAGTGGTCATAATAATCTGATTCGACTTTGTATAACCATGGAGAGAAATGCACGGCACAGCTATAAACAGTAGCATCTGTCGTCATAAAGCTCTTCCATTGTTGCAGGTTTGAGGTCAGTTTGTAATGATTTGCACGAGGCTAGCCGCTGTACTGCTGGCTCTGGGTTCGAGTCCCCGGTCAAGCAATCAGAGTCCAGTCTGTGCAGAGTTTGCAGGTTCTCTGTAGCCTCATAGCTCCTCCACAAAACTAAAGAAGCAGACGTCGAACACAACCCCGTGTCTTGGCTGAGGGACTGCGTTTGAGGAAAGGCAAGAAGTGCATGCTCCTTTAAAGGATGCTACTCTGGTAGTCTCGTTGCCATGGCATCATGAGGTTCCAGCGTCGCGCTGACCATCTCGCATTGCTTTTCTCTACGGGTCAGAGACTGAATGAGTTGGATATGGACCTACTGTAGGGTATAATATGCTTCATCTCTCCCGACTCCTCTCAGCTGGGGCGGCAGCGGTGGTGGATGTGTGCGCGAGTGTGTACTAATCATGTGTCTGGTTAGAGTTTCCGCTTGGCTGCCTGTTTCTGATGCTCCTCCAGCTCATCCAAATCGAATCTTCACAATCTCTCTATGGAGGGCTTGATGTATCTGTCAGCCATGTGTGAGTGTGGGAGGTGGTACTCCAGGCACAGGACTTCGTGGGAGCCAATACTGTGCAAAAGTCAGCCTAGGGTTGGGCCATAAAACGATAACGATAATTATCGCAAAATAACGTTTCCTCGATAGAACTATAGGACGTAGTCGATAGAAAGTCGATAGAATTAGGTTCCGTCCGTGTTTTGAGAGGCAACACAAACAGCCAATGAGAATGAGAATAGCGCCGCCCCAAACCAATCAGGTGGCTGAACTAGAGAGAGTGTAGACGTAGCAGCAGCTCAGGTACTAGTAATCTGGTTACTGAAGGAGTCACAGTCGAGCAGAGAAAATAAAATACGAGAAAATAACAGAAAACGTTAAACTACTACTGAAAGAAACATGATACACGTGTTAATAATCTATAAATAATCTATAAGATAAGATAAACAGGTAAACAGGTGCTGTCCTGCTGCTGTGTTGATGAAGTTCTATGGGATGTTTGATCTTCAAGGTCTCGTGTGTAGCAGTTGTACTGTTGTGATCATCTCCACTGTGCAGAGCTGACAGAGCACCACACTGTTGTGTTTCTGTGTGAAACACTCCCACAACGTTAGATGTAGTGAGTGATTGTTTGTAGCTGCAGCTCGCGCTACGGATAAATCCATGGATAAATCCATATATATATATATATATATATATATATATATATATATATATATATGGGGCAATACACACACACACACAAACATACATATATAAATATATATATATATTTGTTTGTGTGTTTAATTTATTTGAAATACACTTGTGTAATGCTCTATAGTACATTTGTCTATCTTCTGATATAAAGTAACTGTTTTCTGATCAGTGTCCACCGCGCTAGGCTATCTGGACTGTAACTAACACCCACGCTGAGTGGCTCGGGCAGCCGGCTGGACTTGGGTTTAACCGGCTTTCAGAAATATAAACTCACCGTCTGTGTGTAGGAGGACACGCCCACCTTCCCACTGTGCAGGTACTGATACGCTTCAGTACTTTCATAGTTTTTCATTACTGAACCGTCTACACCTTCCGAGAGTACAGAGTAATTAAACATGTCTCCATAAGTAACCTCAGACCACCTTCTCATATGACCCACCCACTGTGTTATTAACCTCAGACCACCTTCTCATATCACCCACCCACTGTGTTATTAACCTCAGACCACCTTCTCATATCACCCACCCACTGTGTTGTTAACCTCAGACCACCTTCTCATATCACCCACCCACTGTGTTATTAACCTCAGACCACCTTCTCATATCATCCACCCACTGTGTTATTATCCTCAGACCACCTTCTCATATCACCCACCCACTGTGTTACTAACCTCGGAGGAGACAGTGTTGTACCATTAGAACTTCTTACTGTCTCCCTGGTCTCCTCCCATGTAACTGTATTCATTTTGGTTAGCTGAGCGGAAGTTCTAACACAAAGGCGGAAGAAACACACGCTTGAAAGTGGGTGTGGCCAAATATGGTGAATGGTTTCACTGGGAATACTAGAACAACAAACTATTGGCACTAAGATGTTCACTCTAGGTTTGTGCACCATCTAGTTAATCTGCCTTATTTCTTCGTACAGGACAGGACTGTCTTTGGTAGGAATCATACATCATAGATCATGTTCCACCAGCAGTGAACTGAACCAGAGTTGGCCTGGAAGTGGGCCGAGATCTCCAGTTAGCTAACTGTCTGCACTGAGTACTTGCAGCTGTGTTTGTCTCAGACTGACAATGCTTATTTATTTCACTACCGCAACGTCTTTATTTGTAGGCCTCTGTTGAAGCTTATGTTGGTTTTAATGTGAAAATATTTGTTTTTTTATTTCTAACTTAATTTTATGTATATTTTATGACTTACTAGTTACTGGCCTATTGCAAACTACTACCTCCCTCTGTGGATCATTAGAGGGGGTTTCACGGCCGACAGGTTGAGAAACCCTGCTGTAGGACACATTTAGATGCCTTTAGGAAACCAGCAAATGCATTTGGAGTCAGTCCCAGAACACCTGTTAAACCTTTAGGGTCCTTTACACTGTGATATCAACCCATCAAGAAATCGCAAACCATTACTGGTTTTCTGGAAACCATCAGGAATCAGCAGAAAAACTCTAATAATGGTTTAGTAGTAAAGTTAGCTAAAGCTAAGTTGGCTTTCTTCTGCAACAAGGTGTAAATTGCCGATGAGGGGTCTTTGGCGGTTTATTTCCGAGACTATGACTCTCCTGATGTTGCTTGTTAGCATTTTGTTTTCACCTCTCCTGTGAGTTAGCAGTGCGGATGGGGGAGGGGCATAAATGCAAACTATCACTGCACCTGAGGGAGTGGAAATGATGACCTTTTCAGGCTGTGACCTTTGTCAGAAGAGAAGAGAGGAAGATAGTAGAGTAGGTCTCGTATGTGTCCTGTGGTTAGTGTGTCTGAGTATCCAGCAGCGAGGAACCCTCAGGGCCGTCCTTCATAGAAGACCTAATGATTTCTAGGAAGTAAATAAACACATGATGTTTATTTAATAGACCGTCATGTTTGATGTATTTAAACTCCACATGTAACGGTTACATCACTGTTTTGCTTCTAACACATCAGATTAACTGCCAACATGATGTTGCTTTGACTTTATTTAATCGAATGTGTTCCCTCACTGAGCACTTCGGTAGGAACACCTGTACACCTACTCATCCATGCAATGATCTAATCAGCTAGTCATGTGGCAGCAGTGCATAAAATCATTCAGAAATGGTCCAGCAGGTTCAGGTAATGTTCACATCCACCATCAGAATGCAGAGTCTCCGTGATTTTGAGCGTGGCGTCTCATTGTTGGGCTGGTTTAAGTGTTTTTATAAATGCTGGTCTCCTGAATCTTCACAGCTCTAGAGTTCAGTCATGAAAAGGCATCCAGTGGGCTGCAGTTCTGCAGAACTTGTTAATGAGAGAGGTCAGTGGAGAATGGCTAGACCGGTTCCAGCTGACAGACAGCCTACGCCAACTCAGATACCCACTCTGTGGAGCTGAAAAGCACCTCAGAACAAGTCCAACTTTAAGGGGGTACAACAACAGAAGACCCTGATGGGTCCTACTTCTTGTCAGCCCGGGACAGAAAGCTGAGGCAGCAGTGGACACAGGCTCACCAAAACTGGACAGTTGAAGAATTGATGAAGCTGGTTTTCTGCTGAGGCCGAATTCTACACCAGCATCATGAATGTATGAACCCAACCTGACTTGTTTGAGCAGTCCAGGCTGGTGAAGGTGGTGTAATGGTGTGGGGAATGTGTTTGTTTTTGTTTTTTTGCACACTTTGGGCTGTTAATACAAACTAATCGACGTTTGAATGACCGCAGCCTGTTTAAGTACTATTGCTGACCCTGTACATCCCCTCATGACCAGAAAAGGCATCCAGTGGGCTGCAGTTCTGCAGACCTTGTTTATGAGAGAGTTCAATGGATAATGGCTCTGCGACATCACGATCCATATGCAAGGCTTTATTAACTCAAACAAGGGCAAGAAATGTGAATACGAAGCGCAGAGCTGGGCCCACGGAGGGGAGAGTCCCGGGAGACCAGGTGAGCTGGTGTCCGAGGCAGCCTGGGGAAGCGGCTACTGGAGCAGGTGAGTTGGTAGGTGTCGGGGTAGCCGCTATTGGCAACCACAGAGCCTCGAGGACCCCAGGATTGGTTCTACCGTCTGAGCAGAGGAGGACAGGGTAGGTCCCTGAGTGCTGGAGAGAAAACCAGGAGCTAGGCCCTGTCTGAACAATTCAAACAAACAGAGGTTAGTCCTTGCTTCGTTCCAGAGCTCACCAGGAGAGGATCCCAGTGGGAGTTTACACCACTCCCTCTGTTCCCAGGGGGTGCGTGAGAACACAGTTTATATTTGCTAGCATCAAAAGTCACTTGAGGACCAACGGGAGCTGGGGAGAACGCTCGCTAGAGGGACTGAACCCAAACACAAGGTCCCGTGCCCACACCAACGACCTGTGGGGTAGAGACGCCAGGGGTCAACTCAAATACCCACTCTGTGGAGCTGAAAAGCATCTCAGAACACGTCCAACTTTAAGGGGGTGCAACAGCAGAAGACCCTGATGGGTCCTACTTCTTGTCAGCCCGGGACAGAAAGCTGAGGCAGCAGTGGACACAGGCTCACCAAAACTGGACAGTTGAAAAACTGATGAACCTGGTTTTCTGCTGAGGCCGAATTCTACACCAGCATCATGAATATATGAACCCAACCTGACTTGTTTGAGCAGTTCAGGCTGGTGAAGGTGGTGTAATGGTGTGGGAAATGTGTTTGTTTTTGTTTTTTTGCACACTTTGGGCTGTTAATACAAACCATTCAACGTTTGAATGACCACAGCCTGTTTAAGTACTGTTGCTGACCCCTTATGACCAGAGTTTACCATGTTCTATTGACTACTTCTGACTGGAAGGTGGACTATGTCCCAAAACAAAAGTCTCAAATTGATTTCACAAGCATGACAGTTCAGTGTTCTTCCCAGTTATGGGATCTGAATCCAGTAGAACAGCTTTGGGATGTGGGGGAACTTACAGCATTGGTTTTTAGAAAGTGACAGTTGGTGTAATACACATATTCATCAGTTCTAAGACCCCAGTTATGGCCCTGGTGGGTTAGTGAATTGAGATGTTGGTTGGGTTTATGCGAGTCCAGCATTTTGGCTTATAGATATACAGCTTTGCTATTGTTGGAAAATGTAGAATGCTGACTGCGCTGCTGTCAGAAATAGGCTATAGCCTGATGTCATGAAACTGGAGTAGTACATAGAGCACTTGGAAATGATAACTTATTTATTTTAGCCCAGGGGCAGAGCTTGAGCTTTTAGAATGGAGTAGGCAGGTAGGACTCAGAGATTTTACAAAACATACAAAATGATGCACTGCTGTTTTTGTCTCCGTACATAATTAAATCTGTCCATCATTCCCACATAAATAAACCGGATATCAGTACAAATGTTGCTGAGAAGAAAGAGCGGTCTAGATATAAAGAATTTATGAGGACATTACGCTAAAAGTAAATTGAACCACCTTCAGTTCACAATATACATGTATGCATACACATTTGGCTAGTCTGAAACCTCATTACTTAGTTACTAAAGACCTCTAAACTTCATGTGGTCCTCAGATTAGTACAAGAACTGCATCCAAGCCTTACATCACCTAGCTCAATGCAAAGCGTCGGATGCAGTGGTTTAAAGCACGCCACCACTGGACTCTAGAGCAGTGGAGACATGTTCTCTGGGTCTAGCAGATCTGGCAATCTGTTGGACGAGTCTGGGTTTGGCGGTTGCCAGGAGAACAGTACTTGCCTGGCTATACAGTGCTGATGTAAAGTTTGGTGGAGGGGGGATAATGATGTGGGCTTGTTTTTCAGGAGGTGGGCTTGGCCCCTCAGTTCCAGTGAAAGGAACTCTCAATGCTTCAGCAGACCAAGAGATTTTGGACAATTTCATGCTCCCAGTTGGGGGACAGTTTGAGGACGGCTCCTTCTTGTTCCAACGTGACGGCACAAAGCAGCTCCCTAAAGATATGGAGGAGCGAGTGTGGAGAAACTTAACTGGCCTGCACAGTCCTGACCTCAACCTGATAGAACACCTCCTTTGGGATGAATTAGAGTGGAGACTGTGAGCCAGACCTTCTCGTCCAACATCAGTGTCCAACCTCACTAATGTTCTTCTGGAAGAACGGTCAAACATTCCCATAAACACTCTCCTAAACCGTGTGGAGAGACTTCCCAGAGGAGATGAAGCTGTTATAGCTGCAAAGGTTGGGTCGACATCATATTAAACCCTATGGATTAAGAATGGGACGTCACTCAAGTTCATATGCGTGTGAAGACAGACGAGCGAATACTTTTGGCAGTGTAGTGTATATCTGTGGTGGGTGGAGGGGACCCACAGGTAGGATGTTGTTTAGTTCAGAAACAGCCCTGTACTCTAAACACTTACCACGTCAGTGTCACGGCAATGTCGAAAGTGGTCCAACACCTAAAGACCCCCAGCCAGAAGCAGCTCTGTTGTCCGAAACTGAGGACGGCTAACACAAACTGTGTAGGAACAGATGAGCTACAGTCACTAAGTGTAAGTTGGTGTTTCTGTTAAAGTGGACAGTCAGTGTACGGAGAGAGAGATTAATTAGGATTCTAAGTCTTGTGAAGAATGTCTTGAAACTGGTAACACAGAGCGCCTGAAGGGCTTGAGTGCTAATTTGTTTAGAAAAATAAAAGGTCACTTCTTCTGTTTTCAGAAATAACAGCTGAAAATGACCTTCGACCAGGACTTGTGTATTCTTTCTCTCTGGCTGTGTCTTCCCTTCCAAACAGCAGTCTGAATAATTAGAGGTCACGACCTGAAAGCGCGTTGCTTCGTTTCTTTTCTTGTTCCACTCTCTTGCACTCGTGCTCCATAATTCCCTCTTTCTTCTCGGACTAAGCTAAACCCCTTACACTCAGTATTATTATCACTTACAGTACATACTGAATAATTCACAGTAGATACTGAATAATTCATACTAGATACTGATTAATTGATAGTATTAATAGATAACTTATACAAGATACTAAACAATTTATAGTAGATATGGGATAATTCACAGTAGATGCTAAATAATTCATACTAGATACTGATTAATTGATAGTATTAATAGATAACTCATACAAGATACTAAATAATTTTAGTAGATATGGGATAATTCATACTAGATACTGATTAATTTGATAGTATTAATAGATACTCATACAAGATACTAAATAATTCATACTAGATACTGAATAATTCACAATAGATACTGAATAATTCATACTAGATACTGATTAATTGATGATCTTAATGGATAACTCATAAGATACTAAATAATTCATAGTAGATACTGAATAATTCATACTAGATACTGAATAATTGATAGTATTACTGGATAATTCATACAATATACTGAATAATTAATAGTAGAGACTGGATAATTCACAATCGATACTGAATAATTGATAGTACTAATGGATAACTCATTCAAGATACTAAATAATTCATAATAGAAACTGGATAATTCACAGTAGATACTGAACAATTCATACTGAATAATTGATAGTATTAATGTACAATTCATATACAATACTAAATAATTAATAGTAGATACTGGATAATTCCCAGTAGATAATTAATAATTGATAGTCTTAATAGATAACTAATAAGATACTAAATAATTCACAGTACATACTGAATAATTCACAGTAGATAGTGATTAATTGATAGTATTAATAGATAACTCATACAAGATACTAAATAATTTATTGTAGATATGGGTTAATTCACAGTAGATACTGAATAATTCATAGTATCAATAGATAATTTATACAAGATACTGAATATTTAATTGTAGATACTGGGTAATTCACAGTAGATACTAAATAATGCATACTAGATACTGAATAATTGATAGTATTAATGGATAATTTACAATAGATACTGAAAAATTAAGAGTACTATTGGATAACTAATTTAAGATACTAAGCAATTCTTAATAGAAACTGGGTAATTCACAGTAGATACTGAATAATTCTTACTAGATCCTGAATAATTGATAGTATTAATGGATAATTCATACACAATACTAAATAATTAATGGTAGATACTGGATAATTCCCAGTAGTTACTAAATAATTGATAGTATTGATGGATAATTCATATAAGTACTGAATTATTAATAGTAGATACTGGTAGTAGATACTGGATAATTCCCGTAGTTACTAAATAATTGATAGTATTGATGGATAATTCATATAAGATACTGAATAACTAATAGTAGATACTGGTAGTAGATACTGGATAATTCCCGTAGTTACTAAATAATTGATAGTATTGATGGATAATTCATACAAGATACTGAATAATTAATATTAGATACTGGATAAGTCACAATAGACACTGAACAATTGACAACACTAATAGATAACTTATTCAAGATACTAAAAAATTAATAATAGAAACTGGATAATTCATACTAGATACTGAATAATTCTTACTAGATACTGAATAATTGATAGTAATAATGGATAACTCATAAGATAGTAAACAACTCATAGTATATACTGGATAACTCATACTAGATACTGAATAATTCATAGTAGGCACTGAATAATTCCTGGTGATTATGGAATGATACAGAGAGAAGGTGGAACTCCTCACAGAGTGGTGCACTGACAATAATCTCACCCTCAACATGGACAAAACCAAAGAGATGGTCCTTGATTTCAGAAAAGGGGGCACACCTCTGAGCATGGAAGGGACCATGGTGGAAAGAGTGAACAGCCTCAGATTTCTCAGAGTCAAAATGACCCAACAACACATCCATTTTCTCCAGAGGCTGAGGACCCCTCTGGAGAACTCCTCTGTAACCCCTACAGGCCTACAGTGCAGGGCAGCTTCACTGCTGTAGAACAGAAGATCAGGCTAAAGGTGGTGAAAACTTCCCAGTCCATCACTGCAGCTCTGCTTCCACCCGTACAGGACATCTATAATAGAAGATGCCTTAGGAGAGCCAGCAGTATCACCACGGACCCCACACACCCCAGCCACTTCCTGTTCCACCCGCTGCTATCGGAACATTTGAGCCAGAACCACCAGGTTCAAGAACAACTTCTATCCTCGCGCTGTTAAACTGGTTACACCCCCAGCTCTCGGCAGACCATGACCACCACGCTGGACTCTAACATTCCTCTTACAGAACTACCTACTACTGCAATACATTATACTCTATGTACGTATCAATACACCACCTGATTATATTGTCTATAGTCTTTATTGTCTATAGTCTATTGTTTTGCATTGTCTATTTATTGTATCTCTATTGCACATATACATATTCTGTATTTATTGTTATTGTCTTTGCTATTATTTCCTAATTATTATTTTCCTTTATTTTCTAATTTAATGTTTACACACTGGAGATGTAGCCCTACCGTGTGTCTATATATCTATCTACATGTATAATTACAATAAAATTTAATTGAATTGAATGATATATATAAATTGTGCCATTATAAGGCATACAATTCATAACAGAATAAAGGGCCTAAACACACTGTCCCTCCATCTCTCTCTCTCTGTCCCTCTTTATCTCTCTGATTCTTTCTCTATATCTTTTTCTCACTCAGTATCTCTCTCCCTCTCTCCCTGACTCTCTGTCTCGCTGTCTCTCTCTCTTTCTCTCTCTCTCTCTCTCTCTCTGCAGTCACACCCGTTTTATCCCATTTCTGCAGAAGCTCATTTTAAAACAGTGTCCACACTGATTCACCCTGCTGACGTGTGTGTGTGTGTGTGTGTGTGTATAGTGGGGTGAGAAGTTGACCATTAGGGTGTGACCGTATTGCTTGACGTGTCCTAGAAACAGCAGAAGAAAGTGGCATCTGTTAAACGTGTATGTATGTGTGTTTTTGTCAGTACTGAGTTGACATTGGATTCATAGGAGTTACTGCACACACACACACAGTCTTATGCAAAAGTGTGTTCACTCCTGGTCAAATGACACATTCTGGTGATTATTTAAACTAAAAATACGTTCATACATTCTGGACCACAAACACACTAATAGGGGAACATTTATAATTGTCTGTGTAATGAAACAGGATGTAAAGTAAGAGTGATTTGGTGTGAAATCTAATAGTAACCAGACGTCCAGCTCTAAAAGCTCCCACACAGAAAGTAAGTGGTTATGGATACACTGCCTGATGTCTGTCTGGACACAATATATATATATATATATATATATATATATATATATATATATATATATATATATATATATATATATATATATATATATATATATATATATATATTTACTGAGTTGAACATGGTAATGAAAACCCCTAAAATATACTGAATATACTGAAGATACTGAATAATTAATGGAGTTTACTAAAAGGTACCTTCATAGGTACCTAAATAATTCATATTAGATACTGAATAATTCATAGATACTGGATAACTTATACTAGTTATCAAATAACTCCTAGTATATACTGAATAATCCATAGTATAAACTGAATAATTTATAGTATACATGGAATAATTTATAGTAGATACTGAATAATTTATAGTAGATACTGAATAATTAATAGAATTTGCTAAAAATTCATAGGTACTAAATAATTCATATTAGATACTGAATAATTCATAGATACTGGATAACTTATACTAGTTACCAAATAATTTGTGGTATATACTGAATAATTCATAGTATACACTGAAAAATTCATAATGGATACTGAATAATTTATAATAGATACTGAATAATTAATAGAATGTACTAAAAATTCATAGGTACTAAATAATTCATAGATACTGGATAACTTATACTAGTTACCAAATTCATAGTATATACTGAATAATTAATAGTATACACTGAATAATTCATAGTAGATACTGAATAATTAATAGAATTTACTAACAAATCATAGTTACTAAATAATTCATTTTAGATACTGAATAATGTATTGATACTGGATAACTTATACTTGTTACCAAATAATTTATAGTGATACTGAATAATAGAATGTACTAAAAATTCATAGATACTAAATAACTAATAGTATGTACTGGATAATTCATAGAAGATATTAAATAATTTATAATATATACTAAATAATTCATAGTAGTTACTGATATAGTTGGTAGAATTGTCCATATAGGCTGTATGTTTGTGTTTACATGCTACATCAAAAACAATTTTCTGATTACGGGCTCATATGGATCTATTACAAATCTAGTTAACAAGCTTTTGATACATCAACAGAAAATGAATCAGCGTGCAGCTAATCATGCTGCAATTTCCACTAAACCGTCTGATTGATTCTCACAGCTAGGAAATCCACATCATTGCCATGGGTGTAATGGTCATGGGTGGGCTACTCTGCAGGACAAGATAGGAACAATTAGCATATTTCATACTCAGACCACCACAAGAGCTCCTAGAGTCCTAGAACCGTGCCCATCGTAGCTCGTTCGCTAATTATCGAGGCCCTTGTGGGCCGGATCATGTGCAGGGCTGTGGTCCCCCAGGCCTGGAGTTGTGTGTCACAGTAACAATGAGTCATGGAGCTGAAGAATTCTGCCCTTCCTGAAGAGGGATCGAGGAAAACGGCGCGACCGGCTCTGAACAACAGCATTACGAGTCGCTTTCTGGAAAACAGCGATATCTGACTAGCGAGGAGAAAAGCTTCTGTGGCGCCGTGGAAACCGGAGGCTCTGTTTTTAACGTTTTCTTTGTCAGGAAGTGTTTGCATGCTGCTGCCGCTGCGCCTCCCTGCCAGAAAACGCCCGAGAGCTACCGACTGCGATTCATCCTCAGCGGGAAAGCACAATGCCGAGCAATTTCACGCGAGGCTACCAGCGGCGACACGGTTTGGGCCTGCCAGGCAACAGACGCAGCGGAGAAAAGTTCAACTTTCTCAACAACAACAACAAAAAAAGAAGTTCTGAGGCAAAAAACTTGTTTTCTTTTGGTGGGTTGCGCAGAACTTCAGTGGCTCAGCCTCAACCTTGTCCTCATCTAGCATTCTGAGGCCTTTATAGGCTATTAACTAATATTGCTTATAATAGCCTATAATTTATTAGTGTTCTCTAATAGGACAGGGGTGCTATTTCTGAGACATCAACCGTTTTTTTAAGCCACTACCACTACCTCTACCACTGGACTCTGGAGTAGTGTAAAGCTCCACCACTAGATTCTGGAGTGGTGTAAAGCTCCATCACTGGACTCTGGAGTGGTGTAAAACTCCATCACTGGACTCTGGAGTGGTGTAAAACTCCATCACTGGACTCTGGAGTGGTGTAAAGCTCCACCACTAGATTCTGGAGTGGTGTAAAACTCCATCACTGGACTCTGGAGTGGTGTAAACCTCCACAACTAGACTCTAGATTGGTGTAAATCTCCACCACTGGACTCTGGAGTAGTGTAAAATTGCACCACTGGATTCTAGAGTGGTGTGAAACTCCACTACTGGACTCTGGAGAGGTGTAAAGCTCCACCACTAGACTCTAGAGTGGTGTAAAACTCCACCACTGGACTCTGAAGTGGTGTAAAGCTCCACCACTGGACTCTAGAGTGGTGTAAAACTCCACCACTGGACTCTGGAGTGGTGTAAATCTCCACCACTGGACTCTGGAGTGGTGTAAAGCTCCACCACTGGACTCTGAATCAGTGGAAATGTGTACTCTGGAGTGACAGATCACGTTTCACTATCTGGCAGACTGAAATCTGGGTTTGGAGGATGAATCCAGAAGACACTACCCACCGGAATGTATAGTGTCCACAGTAAAGTTCTCAATGGTTCTTTAGGCTCTTAGAGTTTCTCGTAATGAGACTCAGTTTCTCGCCATGTTTCCTCCTCATGCTCTGACAGTTTTCCTGTCACTGTTTCCCCTGACAACGCTCATTAAGGGACTGCGCATTGCTAGACAAGCTGATTTGGGACAGTGCCTCAGTTAAAGCTGAACCTTGTGCTTGTTTCTTCCTCCCCACTGAGTCGTAATGCTTTTGCAATTAGAATGCCATCTGTTGTGCTTGTGAGATCACTTTCTTAGCAAAAAGAGAAATTCCTCGGAAAACGTAAGGATAATTGCACAACCGCTGACAACAAGAGCCTCTTTGTACGGCCCCCCAACCATGCAGTCTCATGATGTCATGACGACGGAGCAGGCGATTGTAAAGTTGATTGTTTTACTGCTGATCCCCGAGTCGGAGTGGACGGAGAACTGGCTGCACCACGAACAATCAGGCTTGTGTGTGTGTGTGTGTGTATCCGGGAGCGCTCACTTGTCCCGTAATTGCACAGCGTCCTGTTTGTTTGGAGCGTGTGTGGTTGAGTGTAAGCATTCAGCCCTTTGTGGGGACAAAATGCTTTTGTTGTTGTTTGTCCTTGTGTGGGCACAAAATACACAACCCGGTTTCCAAACAAGTTGGGGAGACGCTTGCTGTAGTTCTTTAATGAAATATTTTAATTCTTGCTCCACAGTTTGGAGTCTCCTTTGTCCTGTTTTTCCTTTCATAACACTCCAAGTGTGTTCAGGGGTGACCAGTGGTCTGGACTGCAGGCAGGCCAGTTTAGCAGCTCTACTGAGCTGCTGCTGTAATACGTACAGAGTGTAGTTGATTGAGTTGCTGAAATAAACCTGTATGCATTGTTCAGTATTAATGGAGCTTCAGAGATGGGCAGGTCACCCAAACCATGTGTACTAATGGCCCCCCACACATACCATCATGGATGCTGGCCAAGCAGAACGGTTCTCCTCTGTAGTCTGGAGGATCCAGGATTTCCTAAAACATTCCAGATTTTGATTCCATATGACCTTCTCCTTAGTCCATCCCTATTGAGCTCAGGCCCAGAGAAGGCAGCGGTGCTGTTTCTGGATCTGTTTATATCTGTTAACCTGTGTTTGTGGAGCAGTGACGAACTGAGTTTGATGGTGTTGTTCCCAACCTTTCTTTTTAATACGATAATATACTGAAGTGTATGTACTGAGAAGGTGTAACTAGTTACTACCCACCTCTGTACTTAATACAATAATATACTGAAGTATAGGTACTGAATAGATGTGACTAGTGACTACATATCTTTGTATTTAATACAATAATATACTAAAGTACATGTACTGAGTGACTGTAGCTAGTTACTACCCGCTTCTGTATTTAATACTATAATTTACTAAAGTACAGGTACCAAGTAACTGTAACTAGTTACTACACACCTCTGTATTTAATACTATAATATACTGAAGTACATGTAATAAGAAACTGTAACTAGTTTCTACACACCTCTGTATTTATTACAATAATATATTGAAGTACATGTACTTAGAAGGTGTAACTTACTACCCACCTCTGTATTTAATACAATAATATACTAAAGTACATGTACTGAGTGACTGTAGCTAGTTACTACCCACTTCTGTATTTAATACTATAATTTACTAAAATACAGATACTGAGTGGATGTGACCAAAGAAAACATAACTCTGTATTTAATACAATAATATACTGAAGTACATGTACTAAGTAACTGTAACTGGTTACTACCACCTCTGTATTTAATACAATAATATACTAAAATACAGGTACTGAGTGGATGTGACTAAAGAAAGCATAACTCTGTATTTAATACAATAATATACTGAAGTACATGTACTAAGTAACTGTAACTGGTTACTACCACCTCTGTATTTAATACAATAATATACTGAAGTACATATACTGAGTAACTGTAACTAGTTACTACCACCTCTGTATTTAATACAATAATATACTGAAGTACATGTACTAAGTAACTGTAACTGGTTACTACCACCTCTGTATTTAATACAATAATATACTGAAGTACATGTACTGAGTAACTATAAATAGTTACTACCCACCTTTGTATTTAATACAATAATATACTAAAGTACATGTACTGAGTATCTGTAACTAGTCACTACCCACCTCTGTATTTAATACAATAACATACTGAAGTACATGTACTGAGTATCTGTAACTAGTCACTACCCACCTCTGTATTTAATACAATAACATACTGAAGTACATGTACTGAGTAACTGTAAGTAGTAACTACCCTCCTCTTTATTTAATACAACAATATACTGAAGTTCATGTAATAAGTAACTGTAAGTAGTTACTACCCACCTCTTTACTTAATATAATAATATACTGAAGTACATGTACTGAGTAACTGTAACTAGTATCTACATATCTCTTTATTTAATACATTAATATACTGAAGTACAGATACTGAGCAACTGTGACTGGTTACTACCACCTCTGGATTAGTAGAAAGTTACTTTTTATTTACATTTTTTTTATTTACTTTTTTTTAAGTTCATTTATTCTTATTTGTCTTCTTTGGATTAGGTTGGCTTTCCAAAGAACTTTTCTCCTCGTTGTTTTTCTGTCATTGTGATTCTTATTCTTTGCTTTTAAAGATAGAACCATGAAATAATATCTTTCACATAGACTGAAATGGTCCCATTTATTTAAACTGCTGCTGTTTCAACACCATTGAACCACCAAACACGCAGAGGCACTGATCTATTCTTCACACCGCTGTAGCTTCATCACTCTTTTTATTCTAAAGACTTCCATTCATGTTTCACTACCTCCTTGCTCCCGTAGTTTACAAACACATACAGTGTAAACCTGTTTTATTTACAAAATGCATTTATATTTTCATACTGATTAGCTTTTCTTTATTTCTTTTTTGTCCTTTCTTTTTTCCCCTCCATCTTCCCATAGAAACCCATTCATTTGATATGCAAATAGTTATTGACTTCAGTTATTAACAACTCCATTACATACTGATAGTACTTGCTTATATACTTTCTTTTATTCCTCCATCCTCCCATTGAAACCCATTCACTTTGATGCTATTCAAGTTAGAGTCCTCAAACTATATTCTGCTATTGACCCAGAGCACATAAGTCCATGTTATACTAAGAGTATTCACCTATTAACTTTCCTATCCTTTCTTTCATCCCTCCATCTTCCCATAGAAACCCATTCATTTTGATACACCTCCAGTTTCATTCTATCGCAACAGGCCTTGGTGAAAAGATTCATTTATTGGCTTCAGTTATTAACAACTCCATTACATACTGATAGTACTTGCTTATATACTTTCTTTTATTCCTCCATCCTCCCCTTGAAACCCATTCACTTTGATGCTATTCAAGTCCTCAAACTATATTCAGCTATTGACCCAGAGCACGTAAGTCCATGTTATACTGAGAGTATTCACCTATTAACTTTCCTATCCTTTCTTTCATCCCTCCATCTTCCCATAGAAACCCATTCATTTTGATACACCTCCAGTTTCATTCTATCGCAACAGGCCTTGGTGAAAAGATTCATTTATTGGCTTCAGTTATTGAAAACTCTATTACATACTGATAGTACTTGCTTATATACTTTCTTTTATCCCTCCATCCTCCCATTGAAAAACATTCATTTGATGCTATTCAGGTTAGAGCCCTCAAACTATATTCAGCTATTATTGATTCAGAGCACATAAATCCATGCTATACTGACAGTATTTACCTAATAACTTTACTATCCTTTCTTTCATCCATCCATCCTCACCCTCCCCACTAATATCACATCTTCTTGTATTAAGCTACAACCACCGTATCTCGATTCAGGCACTGGCCCAGAGAACGAGCCTGTATTTCATACTGAGAGCATCATTCTCTTCACCGTCTAATAGACACGTATTGATTTTGCTGCTCCCTCTATTTTCTTGGAATCAATAGAATCAATCGTTGGAAAGATCCCCATTGTGACCCAAAGAACATGCCTGCATTTCATTCTCATAGACCCCCCCTTCTTTTATCCCTCCTTTATTGCTTCAGCACATTTGGACTATTGGACTTCTTGTGTTTTCAAGCTAGACGACCCCCATATTCTTGGTTCCTGTAGTCCCTGGCAGGTCAACCTAAAGCTGCAGCAAAGCTGTTTGCATGATAATAAACTTGAGTGTCTATAATTAAGTTCTTGAATTAAACATATAAAACTATAATATGATGTTTTGATCTGCTGAAGCATTAACAGTTCCCTTCACTGTGGCAGTTGGTCTTCAGCCCAACCCTGGAAAACACCCCCATATCATCATTCCTCCTCCACCAAACTTTACAGTCACAGTGCAGTCAGGTAGGTAACGTTCTCCTGGTGTTTTTCAAACCCAGACTCGTCCATCAGACTTACCAGATAGAGAAGCGTGATTGGCCACTCCACAGAACACATGTCTGCTCATGAAGCTCCACAGTGGTAGTGCTGATGTTAAACCCAGAGGAGGTTTAAACTCTACAGTTATTGATCAGTAGAGTGTTGTTTAGCACTCGGTGACCCGCTCTGGAACTTGCAGGAACTGTGATTCCTACACTGTTAACCCGTAATTAGTTTGTGTGTAAAGAGTTACAACTAAAGTTTTATTGCATTACTTTTAGTATGTTCTACTATTTTGAAAGTAGAACTGAGTACACTAATATTTTTAAGTTGAACAAATTTAAAACATCAGGTTTTAGCTTGGACCACGCCCCTGTAGCACCTTGCCAGATTCTCATTGGTCAGTTCAATCTAGACTAGTTTGAGTTGTTTAGTGGAGCTTGTAAAGGTTTTGAAGTCTTTTTCTATTTTCACTGTGAGGTTTGGTGTTTTCTGAGTTTAACTTCTTTTCCTCGGACAGAAACTCTGTAGTGCTGGGATTTCTCTACAGTGGACATTTTCTCCATTGTTTTCTTTTCTTGAAGAACTACAGAGGACTACAATTAACCAAGCCGCCATCTTCCCTCTCTTTTTCTCATTCTGGAACTTGGTAAGTTGTTTTCCGTGTTCAAGTGGTGTAAAACTGTTGTTCTGCAGTTGATGCTGATCTAAAGTTAGAAAATGTCATTTACTGTGTTTTTATCATTTCAATGTGTAAACTGTATTTAAGAATTATTGTAAGATAAACAGTTTTCTAACTAGACCAATCAAAACCAGTCATCATCACTACTGAACCCTTCAAGAGTCAGAGTCATCCTAGATGATCTGTGATGTCATTTTAAATCAAAACTAAATGTAAGTTTTTCACAACTTAATTCTGATTACAGGAAACTCAATGTTGAGTTGAATTAAATGGTCAAAAGGGTTTTGATTTTACTAAATATTTTTAGTACAAACAATTTAGATTTCATTGTATTGAACTCAAATAATCACTTCCAGTCTATTTGACATTTAAGTTGATTTTACTCAAACCATTAGATTTTCTCTAGTTTTAATTACTTAAATTTTTTAAGGGCAATCACTCAAACTCTTTAAGTACAATCAACTTATCCGGGTTTACAGTGTAGATGTTTCCAGTTTTCAATAATACCCTCACAGTTGATGGTGGAAAGTCTAGAAGCAAAGAAACTCTAAACAGCCGGATGGGCTGTTTAGAGCTTCCTGCACGTTTCCAGAGGGGCAGAACGTCGCAGTGCCCGTGTCCCATTTTAAGAATAGGGGGTCTCTGGCATTCAGACATAAACAAGATAAGAATTTCACTGTGCAGTCACTGCATGTACAATACATTGTCTTATGTTATTCAGTAAGGCCTGTTTATTATGAGCATAATTATTATTAATTAGAGAGCAAACAGGCTTCTTTATGTATTTATTCATTTATTTATTTATACATTATGTAATAAACACGAAGTAAACACAGCATAATAAGAGGTTTTATGAAATACAGTATCTCACAAAAGTGAGTACACCCCTAAGTGAACACGGCCAAATTGGGCCCAATTAGCCATTTTTCCTACCCGGTGTCATGTGACTCGTTAGTGTTACTAGGTCTCAGGTATGAAGGGGGAGCTGGTGTGTTAAATATGGGGTGTGTCCCAAACCCTAGTGAGTGTCTAAGTAGGCTGTCTAGGTAGCAGCTGTGTAAGTAGCAGCGTTCTCTCCTCATAAAACAGATTACTGAGACGCTCTAGTTAGAGAGAGACTGCATCACGGCTTGTTCCCCCCACTGCAGCACACCACCGGTGGTTTAGCTGGTTGCTAAGCTACCGGCCACCATCCAAAACAATAGCCAGAGTCTTAAAAATCCGCTAGCATAAATGCTAATGTCTCTAGTATAAAAGTGTAAATGGTGAAGGACTCGTTACAGAGTTGATAATAAAATACTGTTTTGTGTGATTATATGACCTGAAACACATTAAAACTCCAGAGAGAATCAAAATAACTCACATTTTAAAACCACTTCACTGCTCCTAGATTAGCCTGCGGTGCATCATGGGATTGTCTTAGCGGCTGAGGAAGCGTTCGATGCTTCTTTAAAATCAGGTCTAAATAAGGTTCCTCAGTAGACAGCATGTTTAAGGCATGTAAGAATTGGGACAGTCTACATGTCCCAGCCTACATGACAGCCTATGTAGGAGCTCACTAGGTTTTGAGACACACCCTTGGTGTAACCGCTCTCACACTCTCTCATACTGGTCACTGGAAGGTCAACATGGCACCTCATGGCACAGAACTCTGTAAGGATCTGAAAAAAGAATCACAGCTCTACATAAAGATGACCTAGGCTATAAGAAGACTGCCAACATGCTGAAACTGAGCTGCAGCACTGGGGCCCAGACCATACAGTGGTTTAACAGGATAGGTTCTACTCAGAACAGCCATGGTTGACCAAAGAAGTTGGGCTCATATCCAGAGGCTGGCTTCACAGACGTACGAGTGCTGCCACCATAGACTGCACACTCTATCAAACTGGTCTGCATGGCTGTCATCCCAGAAGAGAGCCTATTTTAAAGATAATGCCCAAGACAGCCCACAAACAGTTTGCTGAAGACCAGTAGACTAAGGACATGGATTACTGGAACCATGTCCTGTGGTCTGATGAGACCAAGATCAGTTGGTGAGGAGTACAAGATGGGAACAGCGAGATGGAAAGCTGGAAAGGTCCTGGTAAGTCAGGGCACTGCTCATGAACTGTGTGACTACTGTCAGCTACTTAGGGTGTTTTCACACCTGTAGTTTGTTTCTCTGGTCTGGATCAGTTAATGAGTTGGTTAACTTGGAGTGTTTCCTCCTCGGTTAAGTTTGTTTTCTCATAGACAAAAACCGAAACGCAACAAAATGCGCCCCAACATACCACGTAAACACGTCGTCTCCTCTGATTGGTCAGAGCATACGATCAAGAAAGTAAACACAGGGAGAAGATCTGGTTTTCTAAACTACTACACATTTCTTGTAGGGCGTATCACGGAGCAGCGGCAGAGACAGAATCTGTTCATAGCTGTAATAATAATCTGATAATATACCAAACTATAGTCCACCTGCAGACCACCCAGCTCACTCCAAACACCAAGTAGACAACGTCCCTCACTGCTAGTCCAAGAGAGACCTCGCTTCATTGTCCTCGCCCTGTTAGCTGCTCCAGTTCTCCAGTTCTCTGTTTACCCCATCTGCCGCATCCCATAATGCAAAGCACACCTGGCTGCAGGAGATGTTTAGATCAAACTTGTGGAGCACACCTAATACTTGGGTCGGATCGAGGTCGGATCACGTTCTCACCACAAATGAACCGCTCCAGAGTTCATTTGGAACCAGACTGAGACCACCTCGAGGGTCTCGGAGTGGTTGTTTTGGTACACACCCGAGTGTGATTACTGTTTTCACACCTGCCCAAACGAACCAAGCCATACGAACCAGAGTCGGTTTTGACCAGACTAACTAGTGCTGGTCTGAAAAAGCCCTTAGGCTCACACTAGGTAATCTGGGCCGTGCCTGAGTTTGACCCCCAGTTCCTTTGGCCAGTGTGG